>VXAC01002364.1:0-70626 GCA_013399225.1 Rhipidura dahli | reverse complement strand
CCCTCCCTCTCCTTTTTTCATTTCACTTCTGCACTGCCCAATTCCAAAGGGAATGCATTACAACAATGACTTCATCCAAGCCAGCACTGCTCAGGACTTCTGCCTCAGCTGCTGCTGGAGATGCAGTGAAAAGCCACCAGGTGCTCCCAGAACCAGCAGCAGACACTGGAGCAAGTCTCCCCTCACAGGTACCAGGGGACCTTGGAGGCACAAATAGAAACACTCCAGAAATGGGAACCCTCCCACTAAATGGTAGAAAAGGTCACAGATCTCTAGGGAGAACTGGGTAGGGAGAGAGCAGAGGAACCTGCTGTTCTGTTGTTGGATGATGCCCAAGAGAATACCAGGCTCCCCGACAGCTCTTCTTTGAAGAACTAAAGCAGGATTGCACTATGACCTAAAAAGAGAATTAAATAAACTCCTTTTGACTAATATTTAGTCTTAAAGCACCTGTTCAGTGTATTTATTTGTTTAGAGATTAATAGTAGATATGCATCAATAAGAAAAATAAATAAGAATTCAACAGAATACAGCAGAGTCCTTATTTATTAACAAGAAAGGCATATTTCTTACCACAAAATTCATTGGAATTCAACGGAAAGGATGCCCAAGCAAATAAAATGTACTGTGCTCACCGCCTGGCAAATGCAATCTCTGTTAAGCTGTCAGGATATAGGTCAGGCACTGAGCAAGACCTTGCTCCATGACTAGATTTCACAAAATCACTGGGCAGATCCACTAATAGTGTGTTGTTTATATGTTGTAAGGTGCAGGGCGGGGGGCAGGGAAAGATAATTTAGGGCTCTTCCTGTAACTACCTTGACTGAGTAGTGTTTAGGAAAGGCATTTGTCCTAGGTTTGTAATTTCTTCTGTGCATACATGCCTTAGTTTAAGTCCTCCATGAGGATTATTCTAAGAATAGTGTATAAGAGAAATCTCATGGTGAGTAGCATTTTAACAAGGAGGAAGAGCTGCATTTTACCTTTTGCATAGACAAGAGCTATGATGCTGAAGCTGTGATGAAACTTCAATCCCTTGAAAAGCTGAATCCAGTAAAACTGCCATCATGTTTATAGCAATCTCCTATGTGCACCTAATGAGAGCCAGTTTCTTTGCTCTGTTGATGCAACAGCATCTCAGGATGAAGTTAAAATAGCCTTAATAGAATAAAGAATTTCCTGAGGACAAATGAAAAAGATAATTGGAGTTTGATATACTTCCTGGTGTCTTCCCAACCACAGAAAAGAAGGAAAGGCATTCAGAGGAGAAGGACATCAAGGGATGATGTATTTGGATGGAGCATCACTTCACTGTCTGCAGATTTTGTGCAGGATTTTGTGCAGATGAGTTAAAAATATCGCAGCTTCCTTGGCTTGTGTCCTTTCCTCACCTCTTCCAGATTCCCAACACTGCTCTGACAATGCTGGCAATGTGAAATGGATATCTCCATGTGGCTGTCCAAGTACTCTCATTCCAGCTCCAGGTGCTGCTGTCAGAATATGTCAGGAGAAAGGGAGATGCTTTAGCTCCTGATGTGTTAAAATGATCCTTAGATGCTACAAACAGTTCCAGGGGGCTGTGACTGTCAGATTCAGACAAAATAAGGCTGGAGTTCATCTGTGATGACTGGTCGTTCTACTCAAATAAAATTATTGAGAAGTGGGAGAGCAATGAGAGCTATGGCTGGCAGTCCTAATTTCAATTACCCATGATTAGACTATGTGTGGAATGTTTGTGAACTTGAAATTCACATCTGTTCATTGAATAATGCAAATCTCATGTACAAGGGTGTGGGAATCTGTCTTCATGAAAGCACTTGCTTGCCAGGTTAGCAAGCTGCTGAACCTGCATACTACATCCAGAACACAGGTTACTCCGGTGGTTAGAAGCCATTAATTTTCAGATCTCAAGGCAGCTTAAACCACTTTCCAGAGAGCACAGAGAGGGTTTCTGGGTTGCATCCTGTTTTATTTATGCAGCAGACTCTAGTCATGCCTCATATCCAATATGATAATTTCTGGGCCTGATGCACATAACAGAAAGAAGCAGTCTTGTCTATTGCCAAAAGCTTTAATATATTTATATATGGTGTTACCTCTTCACAAAGTATTTTGCCATCCCTGAAAAGAGTTCTGATTTTAGGATTAGTTGAACTGAAGGAGTACTAAGGAAAGCAAGACTCTCTGCTCATACTGTAGTATAACTTTTAGTCTTCTGGTTTGATGAGAAATCATTTGGATAGCTATTATTTCAGGTCAAGAAGTCTTTGGTATTGACCATCAGAAAATGATATGTAGAAGGAGCAGTGGACACACCTCCTGGCCAATGTCTAAGCTGAGAGTAAGAGAACATCTACAAAAAGGAAGTGATTTCTTAATTATAATATTAATTTCTTAGTGCCCTTCATCTTCAAGATATGAGAAATGTGAATTAGTGTACCTTTAACACTGCAAGATACAATAAAATCATTGCAGCCCAGGGAAGTGAGAAAAACATCCAAAAAAACTAATCCTTATGACTGAAAATTGCATTGTCACTAATATCATCGTGACTTCTGTGTACAATCTTCTTCCCTTTACAAAAAACCAGACATACAGCACCATGTGTTTCAACTGTATTTTCAGCCTTGGTACATTTAAAGCATATATCACGTCAAGTTTGTTTAATCATGGTGTTATTAACAGAGATTCAGTAATTAATTACATACTTGGCAAACAAGTAGAATGGACACCTATTGTCTCTAGAAATGTGATTTTTATTATTATACCAAGAAGGAGGAAGTTTTTTAGATGCAAAAGGTTTTCTGCCGTTTTTATGGTCAGTTCTAAAAGGTTTTTGCATAACAAAGTAACACCAGGGATTTCAGTCACACACATGGAATTGCAATTCACTTGTATTCACTCTGGGAAAATAATATTACTAATATTTTGGGTACAGAACATTTTTATTGTGTGGCTGAAACGTCAACATTATTACTAGCTCTCTCTCTCTGGGATAAAATATCTGTTTGCTGGTATTGCTGAAATCCTTGAAGTTACCTTTGTGTGTGCAAGGACTACATGCTCAGCCTGTAGAAACTTTATTTAAACACGTTGTACAATACTGAATAATCTCATTTTATTCTAATTGCTGGCTACCCTCCTAGGAACAAAACTCTTAGAGCACCTGATTCAAATTATACTCAGAATGCACTTTAATTCTCAAGCAAGACATTTCCTTATTTAAAAGCTTAGCCTTAACTAGATAATGCACTGGACTGAGAAAACACAGAGACAAGGCTGTCTAAATGCAAAGCATGTAAGTGTTTCATCAGAAAGATTAGATATGATTCAGACAGATTAATTTTCCTCTGAACATATTCTGCTGAACATTTTAGGGCATCGAATTCACAGGATCAAGCTACTCTGTAGAATTATTGAATGTAAGTGCCACCACCATGAGATGATCTCTGTGTTTTTGTGGACATGAGGGGAGCACAGTGTATGGATGGGTAGGAGCAGCACCTTTTCAGAGAGAACTGTGCAGCTTTTACATCTCCACTCTGCTGCATCCTGTGGTGTGTCTGTACAGGCGTGCTGGGAGCAGTGGGTGTCAAACAAGCTGCAGGGCACACTGGCAAATCTCCAGCCCATGTAATAGGGGTGGGTCTCAGGAGCTGAGGAAGCTTTTAAGTTTGAACTGTACCTGGCAAACAAAAAGAAAAATAAAATTAAAAAAAAAAAAAACAACCCTGAAGTCAGACATATTGTAATAAGCTGCCTGAAATGAGACCATGGCAAAAATATTCTGGGCTACAATCCATCTACAGAGTGCTGTAAATAAATCATGTAGGGTTTAATTCTGCTCTCCATAACTTGTTTCTGTGTCAATGCACGTGTTTCTATCAATATGGTTAAAAAATGCATTCTCATTTATCAGTAACACCTCATATAAATTTTACCTCATAAACATAAGGTAATAATTCACACTGCTATCCTTTTGGATGCTGTCTCACAATTAGAGTACTGCTTCTAAGCCAAGATACTAAATGTTAACTTTCTTTAATCTTAAAAGGTCCTGGTAAGGTGGTCTAAGGGCTTAGTCTTTAACATGGGTATTTGAGGACTTTAAGGATCTCGTGCTGGTTTGGTAGTGGTGAGTGTAGGCAGTTTGGCTTCTCCAGACAGGGGTCTACAAAACCAGGAGGTTTTGTGCACAAGTGGGTAAAACAGACCTTTTGAGCACATGTTTGGCCCATATTAGCTGATTACAGGCAGAACTGGTAGTGCTGAACGTATATAAGGAAATGACATGCAAAAATTCGTAACACATGCAATATGACCCATCTGCAAAGGACTGAAGTCACTCCTCATTTCAGGAGCATGGTGGCTTCATAAAGAAGACAAATTACAAACTCCCTCTGTGTTTAGGAGAGAGAGAGGAAGACAGAGAGAGAAGGATCTTTTCTCTTCTTGTTTATTTAAGTGTACATTTTCATAACAAAAATGCAAGCCCTCTAGCATAATGTTTCCCTTCTTGTTCATCTCAAGTTGGTGAGGATGTCCTTGCCTATTTTTTAATTACATTTCTCCTCTAAGTTAAAATATCAAGTGAGATGCCCACAAGGCATATTTTTCTTGGCCATAATTTGGATATAGTAATTGAAGCTGTTAGCTTCAAAATGTCATGTAATGTTATAATCAGTCACTTTTTCTGTACACAACATAATTGCTCTTTCTTGGAAGTAAATAGGATGTCGTATCCTGTCAATTTTACTTTCAAATGGTAATGACAAACTATTTACTGAATATTATAAATCTTTATGCAGCCCTTTACCAGTCAGTCAGAATTAATTTTATTTTCTTATCAATCCTTGAAATGATAAGCAGATGGAAGAAAGCATGCTGATGTGTGTTTGCATGTCAATCATTCTTAGCATCATGCAGACCTGTTTATTTTTGTGATGTGTTTATTAATATTGTTTTGCACGTACATCAACTCAATTAAGTTAATGAGTGTACAACTTATTCCTACAATTTTCTTCAGGTATTCAGCATTTTAGTTTCTTTCAGAAAAGCTTTCTCCTAACATCATTGTATCATTAGAGCAGTGTCAGGACTTCTGTCATAAATCCTGTTTTTCCAGCATTTATATCAGCTGTAGATAATTACTTCTGTGTTGAGAATTTGCATTTAAGTTCTCATCTGTTTTTTCTCATCAAGAGGAGGTTGGGAATGTGTGTGTGTGCGTGCTCACTCTCTCACGCCACTTTTTTTATGCAGTAGAGGTGAGAAATACAGTTAAATGTTTACTTCTCCATTTTTAATAGAAAATAACTATCTACTTGGAGTTCACATGTTAAATCAGGACACAAATCAAATGCACGGGAGTTTACTGTCTGCAGTTAATGGGAAAGGTGTTATTACCATGGCTGCCCTCCCTTTACTTTCTGATTGCTTTGCCTTCACATTTGCAGAGGACAAGATAGATTTATGAAAGCACTTACGCACCTAAAGCAGGAATTAGCAATATCATGGTTACAGATAGGAGATGTGGGATTTGCTGCCTTCTGGTTGAAAAGGGTGAAGAACTTGTTGCTCTCTTATTCCAGCTGGCTGCTGCAGACATGAAGCCATGAAATCAAAGGTGGATGGCACCTCCAGTTTTCTTGGCAGGCACACAAAGAGGCCTCTGTTTACACCCACTGGAAAACTCCACCTCGGGGAGGTGCAGCCCAGGGTCAAATTTCTAAGATTTAGAGAGATTTAGTGTAGGGTTCTGGAAGCCCAGCTGTGAATTTCATATTCGATTATTGAGGCTGGATGTCTGAAAAGGAGCTTCAGGCTTCTTCACTGCACCATATAAAACCTACATTGAAACTAAACGTAAGAGCTAAGTGTCATGCTGGCCTCTTTGAGAACAGGTCCTGCATTTCCACAAATATGATTTCCACAGACAAAATATTTCATCTTGAAATGTTCTGCATGCTAACAAATTCCCTTGAGGTTGGTTTAGATTTACTATGCCGAGCTTCTCCTTGCCTGAGATTGTGTTCTTTTGTGAAAATTTCCATGACACACCCTTTTTTGAGGTGGGGACTGCAGACAAGTTGTCTCAAAGCACAATGTAATGGTTAAGGGGGAAGTAAATTAGGTGAGAAGGAAAACTGGCAGCAGCTCTACTCTTTTCTTTTTAAACCTTATCTCAGATTTGAACTTTGAAATTCTTACATTAGGACAGCATGAAATTTTGCTTATCCACCATCTTTCATCCCATATTCTGTTAGAAACCTCAGGAACTGCCCAGAATAGAATTAATTTCCATCATCCTCATTTAACAGATGAGCCATTGTAAACAGGGGTAGCAAGTCCCAGCTGTGGGATCCTTGAATCAGAGCCTGGATTCAAGAATCCATTTTAGACCATAAAAGCAACAGGACAGGCAGAGGTGAGAAGCATCTGTTTCCAGGGCTTGAGGGGGGAGATAGGCAGACTAAAATATCTGAGCTGATTGACAAATCCATGTCAGTAAAGAAAATAATTACTGCCCTTGAAGTGAACAGTGTGAATGTGAGCACACAAACCAAAGAATTGGTAAGTTGACTCAATCAGAAATCCTTTCATCCTTTACCCTCAGGAAACTATGCAGCATATTTTCTATGTATCTGTGTATGGACGTGTATTACTGTGTATCAATGCAGCCATTTACGTATTTTTCTCTGCAAGAGGCTCACAGTAGAGAACTCCACAAAAGCGTTAAGAACACAGCATTTAGCTTCATGGGTCAAAAGAGATAGGCTGAAATCAGAGCTACATACATAAATGCACTGGGGTAAATTGAGAGAAATCTTTCAATATTTCCATTTTCCTAGCAGATGGTAGAAAGTACTTAGACATGATGACTCTTCCTGGATGTGCTAGCATATGCTGTGGAATTGCCCATACAGAAAAGCCTTGCTCATTGCAAATCTCGCAGGAGCTATCACAAACAAAGCACATCAATTAACATTTGCTTATTATGTGACTGTGCGCATGCGGCAATTTTCTATTTTTCTCTCATACATTAGGCCCACAATTTAGTCTGGATGAGAGCTACACCAGATGAAAGTCTCGGCGCTTAGAGTACTGCTCTTTTCCTTTTATTTTGAAATAGGAATACTTACCGCTTATCTGTCTCACTCTTTCTCTCTCTCTCTTTTTTTTTTTTTTTTATTTATTTCATAGCTATCCAAATGTTTTGAGGCTTTTTGCTAAACCCCCTGTCTACAGCAGTTATTTTGGCATGATCTCAGAGTGTGAGGGAGGCGGTACAAGCCGTGCAGCAGCTGCCTGGCCCAGCATTATAGTGAACTTTGGCACAGGTCAGACTTTCAAGTAGTTTCTACCATTATAACAACCACTCACAGGAACATGAATTATGCTTACCTGAGGCTTGCACCTGCAGGAAGGCACATGTCTTAGGAAAAGCATAATCCAGATCAAAGGCAATTAATGAATGTATCCCCAAAGACCAGAGATTGCTTGTATACAGTGCAACAGAAACTGCACATAAGGGTTTGTAGAACCAGCCTGTTACAAGCACAGGAATAGAAGGGAAAACTGAGGTCATCTAATTCCCACAGTCCCAGTCAACTATGCAAAAGATTGAAATCTAGTCACAGGACATATGGTCTATGGACCTTGTGACAGTGTCAGAGTAGACTCCCATGGGTCAGCAAAATGTGCATTGTTACAAGAATAACATTACAAGGTGCAGAACTCCATAGATGTTGCTTGAAATACTAAAATTGCATGATAAACAAGTATAAAAGTCATGTTTTATGTCTGCAAAGGGCTGTTTACTCAGCAAGCAGAGGGAGAGGACACTGCTACAGCAACATTGCCGATTTCATTTCCTTCCTCAAAGCTGCATATTAGTTGCAGTCATCATTCTAAGTCTCCCATACCTGCAAACAGCACACTGTGCATCCCCTCTGGGACTCCACTTCCACTGCTATCCCTGTCTCCTCGTCAGAAAAAAGGTGATGAAATACAAAAGCAGTAAAATGTTGAATCAAGCCCAGTACTTCAGCACACAAATTGCATCTGGGTGCTGCAACTGAACAATAAAAAGGGCTTGCTACCATTGTGGTTTGGAACTTTCTGCCAGATATTTTCTGTCAATACAAATTTAGCAGGTTAGTGAAGGCTGGTCATACATTTACACTTTGCACCTGCCACAAAAAGCAAGTGTGATGCTCAGAAAAATGCAATCACTAGGTGGTAATAGACACAAGGACCTTTCTGCTGCCTGGCATCTCTGTGATCCACCCCTCCAAGACTCTTCTTGCAAATAATATGTTTCTTACACCTCAGCAATGCTTTCTGCAAGGAAAAGCTGCATGTTTCATACAGAGTATCAGTCATTCAAGGGCGAAAATTGCTTCCAATGAAGTTACTGACTCTGAAAGCTCCTCTAAGGTGCTGATGGAATGTTGATGACACAGCTTCTGTGTTGAGCAATGTGATTTAGAGCTTTGAATAGTGTGACAGAAGTAAATATTTCTTTAAGCCCACAAAGGCATATGTAATTTTGTGTGTCATTCTTCCTCAAGCTACTATTTGGAGAACCTATAGATGAACAGGAACTTGCCAATGCAGTAAGATTTGCACAGTCTTACTAGTGAGAAACAATTTTAAAAAGACAATTGATGATAGATGGTAGGGAGAAGGATATGATTTTTATTTTTCTTGTCTTGATAGATTTCTCTCATGCTTCCCATTGCCTTACCATGGGCATGGGGAGGATCCTAGCATCACCACTGTTATTTCTGTCAAAAGTTTACTTAAAAAAAAAACCCAATAAAAACAACAACAAAATAAAAACCCACAACTGGAAGGTTGAAACTGGAAGGACTGAAAACGAAAACATACAGAAAAGATCAAAGTGGAGATTACTCTATTTACATTATTCATAAGAGAGTCAGAATTCTGTGTTAACAGAACCTAACATCTACTTCATTTGGCTAATTTGTTTAACTCCTTTGCAGTGCCTCCTCATTTCCAGCTCTAGAAATACTGTCTTTTAGTCAAGGAGTAATTTTGCTGACTACTGAAAAGCAGAATCCCATTTTTTGAGCTGCCTGATGCACAAGCACATTTCCACATGCTGAGAGGAAAGTAGCCATTAAAATATCACAAACCCCCATGCTGAGTGCAGGTTTGGGAACTTCAGGGAATGCAGACAGTGCACTAAGTCAAGCACCTGCAATTTGAGCTCTTCCACCTTCCAGGAACTCACTAAATTGCTTTGCCTCTCTGACCAACCTCAATGCTTTGACCATTTGAGCTGAGCAAGTATTTCCAGGAAGAGAGAAAGAAACTTAAAAAAAAAAAAAAAAAAAAGTAATCACTATATATGAAGATAACACAAATATGCTTTGATGTTGGTATACAATATTACTTGGAACTTCATTAGGGCCAGACATAGCAATCCTGATATTAGCCTACAGAGAAAGAAAACACACTTGTGAGCATTTTCCTCTTCATAGCAAGAGGTGTGCACAGCAGCCTCCAGGGGATCTGTTTGGGTTGTCAGAAATTCACAGGCCATCAAAGGGGTGGTACATTTATGGGTCCATTGACTTTCCACAGCAGTCACAATATCCTTTGAAAATTGCCTTGGGAGCCAGTCACACAAAACCCAACATGACTCCAAAGCATTTTATCTTCCTTGGGAGTAGCTTCAGTCAAGATCTCTTAATGAACTGAATGCATTCATTCCATTTATATGCCTGAATGTTTTTAAGACTCGTACATTTCAAAATATGAAAAAGGCTGCCATGCTAAAATTTAAAATTACTTTTATAAGACATAAGAAGTGCTTATATCACCAAAAAAATTTTTCTCTATCCTTCAGAAAGCACTGGGATGGTTGTCATATCTTCTGTTAACTGCCTGTGAGCTGTATCCAACTAATCATTTTAACACCACCCATGAGTTCAGAACTAGGAGGGGAACACACAATAACCCAGGGGAAGTATCAAAACTATGTAATATATCAAGAAGTTTCACACTGAATGGATTAGGAACCAGATCAGAAAAAAAAGTAGCTTTCAATGAAGGTACAGGCATGTGAAGAATCCAAGATCCCTGAATCCAGCTCTCAGGAAGCACGTTACCATGTGAGAAACATCCAGTGGAAAAAAATCTTCTGGCACCAGTACAGGTAGGGGTGAGTAGAAATAGGGAGTCTGTCTCCTCTATACAAGCCTGCCTCAAATACCTGAATGCCAAGGTTCTGATCATTTGCACTGTGGGATCAAATTCTTATATCCTGACTTTATTCAAATTTCTGCTGAGGTTGGGTAGCTGGCAAATATTACAGGAATCAGCATCTTAATACAACACCCCAGAATGTCAAAAAGCTTCTGCATTACAGTCTAGTGACCAAATTAATAATTCAGGACATGCAGGAGGGACCTCTCCTGCGGATTTTTGCAGGACAGTGTAAGATTTCTCCTGCCTCCAGCTGATGTACTTGCAACACTTCTCTCCCGTACAGACAACTTTCTGCAGGTCCAAAAGAAAGGAGAGGCAATGATAAGATACCCATATCTCCCCAGTGTATCTAAAAACAGTGCACATGAGTTGCTGGGTGGGTATTGAAAACTCACCTATTTGGAGATACATTCTCATTGTATTCTCAAGCAAAGAAAAATAGCACACTTGTTACACTTGATGTGTATCATACAGGGAGGGAACACTCTAAATTGTTTTTTTCAGAACTGAAACAAAGTGCTCAGGAAAGGCTGGTGTTGTTGCTCTGAATACAAGGCTTTTCTGAATTCAGAATAATTTTACTATATTGGCGACACAACGTGCAGGCTTTGTCCTTTTTTATTTCCGTATGTCAGTGACTTCCTGTGTGTGAGAATCGACCTGCATTTTAATGAGAATGGAATTTGTTAATATATTAGGATGTTTAGGAAAACAGGATAAAATATGGAGAGGAAATAGTCCTTTTATATGTACATCCAACAGATGAAAAAACCTAGGCACTAATGTGGACAAATACAGGTGGAGGTCAGCAAGTGCAATATTCAGAGTTGCCCTGTAAAAATCTGTAGGCAGGCTGGGCAGTCTCTCATTCCTCACACAGTCTAGCTCTCTCTCTCATGGTAAGTAGCAGCCCAAGATGGTCAGCTTGTCTAACCTTGTTAAAGACATTGTGCTAATAATAATATAGCAACTTTTATAATACATTAGGAGTCAGAATTTAAAAAGCAGTAGTCAGTGACTTCTCTGACTTGATTCTTAAAAATTACTGCTATATTTGCATTGCCTTTTAGGCACAGCAGAGCAACACGCTTTTCCCAAGATGTCACACTACAAGCAAGTAGATCTGGGGTTGCAAATCATTCCCATGTCATAATTTAGAAATCTAGCCAAAGGCAGCATGTAATTTTGGGAGCCTGATATTCCCATCTTCTACAAGCTAACCTCCCTGGCTAGGCTCTGTCTCCCAATTCACTGAGCTATACCACAAATCAAAATACAGCCCTTGGGACTCAAATATAGCCCTTCCTGTGTATTTATAGGAGATAAAGCCATGTTTCACAACAACAAAAAAGAAGAAACATAGTCTGAACTACATCTTCCATGAGGAAATGTGACATGGGAGATATTGTTTATTGCTTTGTTGACCTAAAAAATGCCACCTTTATTTTTCTAAAAATTCATTCCAATTATATTTGAAATAAAGCATAATAATATTTTTACTTTCCTTTTCTATGAAAAAAAAAAAAAAGTCAGTTTTGACAGGTTCAAAACATTCCTGAATATCATTTAGATTTTTACAGAAAATGCATTTTCAGTTAAAAACTGTTGTGATAGGGTATTTTGAGAGTATGTGAGTTGTGGAAAAAAAAGTAGAAAGACAAAAGATGTTGGAGACCTCTAGGAACAGAGTAAGAAATTGCTATTGTATATTTAGAGAAATACTTTTGCATAATGCACATTGATCCACTATTTTTTTAATCTTTCCTCCCTTCTTGGATCTCTGTTTTCCATTGGGATGAGTTCAATCCAATGTATGCAAACACGCTGTGGTGAGAGAAGCAGCTGCTTATTCCAAGTCTGAATTAAATACGTAGGAACATTTGTTATTCATCTTTAGGAAGCACGTGAAGTCATGTCTGCAGCTTTGACCTAACATATAACTGAAACCCGTGACTGGTTTACAGCCTAAGAAGCTGCAGGAAGAGTGAGAAGCCACCTTCAGCTTTGGTTCCTCCTCCCAGCATTGTGGGCATAATCCAAAATTTAGAGGACAACAGAGGGACTCCGTGGTGGCATCTGCAGGTGTTTGGGGGGCCTGAGAGTGGTGCAGAAGCTGCACAATGCTCCTAGCAGCCTTTGGTGATTCTCTCCATCCTCAAGTGCAATCTGTTGGGTGCTGAAACGCTTGTGAAATAGTCTTGGATTATGCCTCAAACCCAGACATTAGATTCCTTGACATTCTGGGATGCTACTAGTCATGTAAGAGAATCACTTACAGTGTTAGAATATCCCTAGGCTCAGCATTTGTAGCCTGTTCTTGCTCCTCCTAAATTAGCTTTTGCCATTCTGGAAAGGAATTTTCTGTCTCTGGGGACATTTGTCTTGAAATGTTCTGCTCATTGCCAAGCAGCAATCAAGAATCAAAGTAGGAGTTACCAAGAAAGGAACAAAACATGTGAAAAGCATTTACATGGATAGGAGAAAGAAATGGCCCCCGGGAATCTCATGAGGTTTAACAAGGGCAGGTGCTGGTGCTGCAGCTGGGTCTGGGCAGCCCCTGGTGCCAGCCCAGGCTGGGGATGAACAGATCGAGAGCAGCCCTGCCCAGAAGGACCTGGGGGTGCTGGGGCTGAGAGCTGGACATGAGCTGACCATGGGCACACCCAGCCCAGAAAGCCAAGTGTGTCCTGGGCTGCATCCAAAGCCCCGTGGGCAGCAGGGCAGGGAGGGGATTCTGCCCCTCTGCCCCACTCAGGTGAGACCCCACCTGCAGAGCTGCCTCCAGCTCTGGGGTCCCAGCACAGGAAGGACATGGAGCTGTTAGAGAGCCCAGAGGAGGCACCAAGGTGATCAGAGGGATGGAGCAGCTCTGCTCTGAGGAGAGGCTGAGAGAATTGGGATTGTTCAGCCTGGAGAAGAGAAGGCTTTGGGGTGACCCAACTGTGGCCTTCCAGTACCTGAAGGAAGCTCACAAGAAAGATGGAGAAGGACTTTTGACAAGGCCATGTAGTGACAGGAGAAGGGGGAGTGGCTTCAAACTGAAACTAGGTTTAGATCAGATATTAGGAAAATCTCTTTACTTTGAGAATGGTGAAGAACTGGAACAGGCTGCCCAGGGAAGCTGTGGCTGTCCCATCCCTGGAAGTATTCAAGGCCATGTTGGATGGATCTCTGAGTAATCCAGTCTAGTGGAAGGTGTCTCTGTCCACAGCAGGGGTGTTGGAACTGCATGTTATTTAAGGTCGCTTCCAACCTAAGTCATTCTATGATTCTATGACCCTATGCTACAATAAATATACAGTGTACTATATTCTGAATATTTAGTGTCACTTTGGTAGCCCTCATTTTGTAGTCACAAAGTTATGATAAAACTACAAGGTATTAAAAAAAAAAAAAAAGATAGAGCCCAAAAGATAAAACCATAGCACAAAACAGAATTTGAATGAGGGGACATGTACAGCTAGGAGAATTCGATGTGGACAGGAGGCAGCAATATATATAAGAATATATGAGAGGGGTCTATAAAATCTTGAATAGTTTGAAGTAGATGAATAAGAAGTGATCATTCACTATTCCATATAATACAAGAGCTGAGGGTCACTCAATCAATCCCAAAATTTAAAACATTCAGCAGAAATACTTTATCACTTAATGCATAAATTATGGAACATAGTTCTGTAGAGTGTTGCGGAGGTCAGTGGAGTAAATGGGTTCAGAAATAGATTAGAAAAATTAATAGAGGAAAGCCGCACTGAACACCATCATCTGGTTGCCTACTCAAAGGTCTTTGAGCCAGTGACTGCCACCAGGGAGAAGGATATATGAGGAGAAAGATAACTCTGTGCTTCTCTTGCTCCTTTCTAAGTTCCTCAATTTCTTACAAGTTACAGGCTGTCAGAAAATGAGCTGGATGGACTGAGTAGCTGGGAAGGATTTGCTTTTCACTTACAGTTCTCTCAGTCATTATAAATGTTCCCTTTTGAAGGGCATGTAAATTCTATCTTGTAGCTTTTTTGGACAAGGGCAAGTTTTTAAGAACACTTGGTAAACAAAAGTCAAATTTCTTCTTTTTTCTTCTAGGCTTTCAATGAGTTTAATTCTGAATCTCTCTGTCCTTTTTCCTTCTTGGTTAAATAGGTCAGACATGCTTATCTAATTTTCTAGGTAATAGGAATTACCTAGAAAGACAAAATCTCTCTTCTCTATTGGCATTGTTTTCAACAAGCTTATTTGCCTTAATTGTATGGCACTTCATTTACTTCAAAAGATCCATGCTATTTTAAGCACATTAATATAAAATGGAAGTTAAGTATTTAAGATTTGGCAATACCTTCCGCCTTCATTTTTTGTTTGTTTTGTTTTGTTGCTTATTTGGTTTTTGGGTTTTTTTGGTGGGGTTTTTTTTTTGTGTGGCAAGAGGTAGAAAGCTATTTGTCCATAACATTCAGTTATTACTAAGTATGTTTTTTGTCTTCAATTACTATCATGCTGTGGTAGATATCCAAATACATACCCATTAGGTTAAATGCAGTGTTTTCATAGAGGCGTTTATGGAAGGATTTGCCTCCTCTGCACCTAATTAGATTCCAAATTTGCTCACCTAATTGAATCAAAATCATTAATTTAAATTGGTAAACAAAAACTTACATAATACTGTTTGTGCCCCTGTGCTGGTTTCAGCTGAGGTAGAGTTAATTTTATTAGTGGTAGGTACAGGGCTGTGTTTTGGATTTGTGCTGAACACAGGGTTGATAATTCAGGGATGGTTTTGTTATTGCTGAGCAGGGATTGCACTGAGCCAGGGCCTTTCCTGCTGTTCACATGGCCATGCTGGAGAGGAGGCTGGGGGTACCTGGGAGGCTGGGAGGGGACACAGCTGGAACAGGTGACCCCAAACTGACCACAGGGACACTGCAGACCTTGTGACATCAGGCTCAGGGGATAAAGTGGGGGGAAGAAGGAGGAAAGGATGTTTGGACTGATGGGGTTCGACCTCCCAAATCACCATTGGTGTGATGGGGCCCTGCTCTGCTGGGATAGCTGAGCACTGCCCAGCCATGGGAAGCAGTGAATTCATTGCTTGCTTTGCTTTGCTTGTGTGCATGGTTTTTGCTTCCCCTATTGAGCTGTCTGCATCTCAACTCATGAGTTCTGTATTTTTTATCCTCCTCAGTCTCTCCCTGGTCCAGCTGGTGAGGGAGTGAGCAAGCGGCTGCCTGGGGCTGGGCTGGGGTTAAGCTGCAACAGCCCCACATGCAAGAAAAACTTATTTGATTGAGAATGTTGGTTATATAGAAATTTTTAATGTTGTTTCACTTCATGTATTATGCTGAGTCCAACCTTCTCTAACACAGAAGGATGATTGAAGTTCTCTGGTTGGGGTCACACAAGCACTGTGTCCAGCTCTTGGCTTCCCCGTGATATGAGTACCAAAGAGCCCAGTGATGGTCCCTGAAAGGCATTAAGGCCTCAAAGCTTCCGTTCCTTGAGAGCAGGCTGAGAGAGATGGGATTGCTCAGTCCAGAGAGGAGAAGGCTCACAGGGGATCTCACCCATATGTGCAAATACCTGAAGGGATACTGTAGAGGAGATGGCTCCAGGTCCTTTTCAGTATTTTCCAGTGACAGGACAAGACACAACGGCATGAGTTGTACAAGCAGGTGAAGCACCATCTGAGTGCCATTGAACACTTTACCACTGTGAGGGTAGCCAAGTACAGCCTTGGGTTGCCCAGGTAGATAGTGAAAGAAAAGAAAATAAAATGGAAGACCATAAAATGAAACCTGTTGTACCCAGATACCCAGTGTTACCATATTTCTATAACTTCTCTATAAAGTGATGCAGAGACCAGTAGAGAAAATGCAAATGAATGATAGAGTGCTTATCTACGCATAAAGGTAGATAGTTGGACTTTTTATCCTTTACTCATTCTCAGAATGATCCACATAACTCCATGGTTGCTATCCATTCAGATTCCTTTTCCTTTCACATATGGTTATGGCTCCTGTTCAAAATTTTAGCTGATTGTGACATAAATTTTAATGAAATATGCTGCTGTTTCCTTATACTGAAATATAGAAGTTAATGTTGAAAGTTTTTTAAGACTATCTTATTACTGACCTGTGACATGGTAAACCTAAGGTCAAATCCTTGCTCTACTTAATTTGAAGTTTTCCAGAGTAAAAAACCTAGAGGCAGAGAGTTAAGCCTGACATCTGAGGTCAGTACCCTAACAATGAAATTAAAAATTGTGATAGAGTTACAGTGTTCCCTTGTAGAGTTTAATTTTCATAAAGAACCCCAGAGAATAATTTTTTAATCCGCTGAAGAATAAATCCCAACTGTGGATTGACAAATGCTACCAGAGAATGGGACTCATCTTCCAGTCAACTCAATTTTAATACCAAGAATTTGATTTTTAAACATTTGTATTTTTAGCTTTCATTTACTGCCTAATCTCTGAGAAAATGAATGGTCTGTGATTTAAGCCTTTACTTGGAACTCAAGAGCCAGCGTTATATTCCTGACTTTGACAAAACTTTCCTTCATGCCTTTCCCAGGCCATGCTGCTGATCTCTATGGGCCTCTGCTCCCTACTTTTAAAAATAAGGTATGAGGCCTCTTTTTGTCCTGAGTTTTGCTGTGAAAGGGAATAAAATTATTCTTGTCCTTTACACAATGCTCAGGTAAAGTCTCTTCAGACTGCTCTGTCCAGATTTGGACAACTTCGCTTCAAGAAAAATGGGGCCAAATGCAAAACATTTCATGAAAAGGGGAAGGAATTGCCAGAGAAACTGAAAAAAAGACTGGATGAGAAATTCTTGAATAAACTGTGATTCCTTAACCTAAGAAGAAGCATAGAAGAAATTGTTCTCCCCACCCTATGGTGGACATGATAAGAAATAATGATTTTAGATTTCAAACAAATTTAGATTTGTTGTTAAGGATTATGTTATATGTTACACGATCAGGATGTCAAGTACAGTGAAGGCCTGAGGAAATTTTCTAAAGTCTGGGGCTCAGGATTTTTAAAAACTTACTAGGTTAGTACATGTTTGTAATTATAAACAGTTACATGCCTCCCATAATCTTACTGATACATATCAGGTAGTGTTATAAGTTAATACAGGTTACTGGAAATACTTCCTAATCACTGACTCCTACATTAGTATCCCCTAATTTGCAACCTAAGTAAGGACACGTCTGCAAATATCCCCAGGAGCACTGAAGAAAGGATAGCCAGCTTATGAAATGAAATCCTGCAGTTTTCTGCAGTCCTCAAGATGGTATTAACTTTAAAGACCCAGAAAATTTGTTTGCGATGTTCCTAAAATTTGTGATCAGAAAGGGAAATTAACTAATTTGGTTGGCTCTGAGTTTTCTTTTACCTCATATGAAACTGGCAGGTGTTTCAAAGATCTTAGCTGTTTTTCCCCAAGACTTAAAACTATGGGCTGTACTTGCAGAAGGCCGACCAGGACAGGAGAATGTGTAATTTCTTTGTAATACAGATCAATCTTTGGAATCATTTAGATGAAAAATTGTCCCTGTGCTCACTTACTATTCATTTTTCCAAGAAGGAAAGAACTTAGCCCTTCTTTTCAGAAAAATGAGCCACTTAAAAGATGTTAATAACTCCTGGGCCTGACCTGAATGGTTCCCACTACCTCAATATGTCATTAATAACTTATTTCAGACTTAGCTAAACCTTAAGAATTTAATGTGCTATGAAACACAATAGCTCTTTCCAATAAACTGGCCCTGGAACTCTGTAGGAAGATTTTAATGTATAACTCTGATGTTTCATATACATGCCCTTGTTTTCCTTTCTCTGGGCTTGTACTCCTGCCAGCACAGAGACACTGTGACTGGAATGGACACTCCAAATGACACTGCAGGGAAGGCAATCTTCAACCCCATAGTCCCGTGGTCAGCAGAGGTTCAATGCTGATTTCCAGGGGAGGATGGAAGGACTTGGGGAAATGTGTGTGAACACCCTTTCTGAGCAGCAATTTGTGTAATGCTGGTTTTACTGCTCTCTGTCCATCCACTATTATGAATACCAGCAGAACACAAGGATATCAGCAGTTAAGTGCTTGACAGTAAGCAGGTAAGACAAACTTCACTAATATTTTTTAATAATACAACATGAACCTCTATGAAAAATGCAACTGAATTCTCTAGGGATTAAAAATCCAGAGCAGTGTCTCCTTCAAAGCAAATCTAAAATAGGCCACCTAAGCTGTAACCATTTTACATCCAATTAAAGGGTGATATTTGAACCAGAATCAAACTAGCCAATAGCATGTATATCACTAACCACTGTCCTTGCTCATCATGACTCAGAAGCAATTACTTTAATTGAAACTACCACTGTTTTTCATTTAAAACAAATTCCATCCATCAGATGAACTGCAATCAGCATTCCAAAGGAGGGATCTCAGCTGTGAGCACACCTCAGCCACTGCTGATAACACACAGAACTCTGCTGTCATTTTGCCCATGGTTCTCTTCCCAGAATACTTCCCATACTGCATGCCGTCATCCTTAACAACTCACATCCTCTCTGAGTTCATATAAAATCATAGTTAAACTCCTAACTAGTCCACAGTGAATAACTCAGAATACCTCCTCACCTGAAAATAATTACAGTTTTCTGCATGAAACATACAATAATTTTGCTATCAGCTGAATACATTTCAGAGAATAACAAAGAAATAGAAACCTTTCATTAAATTCAAGACTTTTTTACAATACCAGCAAAGTGTGTTTTCAGATCTTTGTGGGCAGAGTTGAAAAAAATTTGGCTTAGTGGTTTGAGACTTCCTACAGGAGGTATTTAATTTTGAAACAGAAGACTCAAATCTCGCAGCTCATGAATTTTGTTGGCATAAGCTATTGAAAATTAGTTTGTCCAAGAAAAACATGTTATGCGTGTGTGGAAAAGAGAAAGAAAGGCTCAGAGGGAGAGTAGATGATACTTATGCCTGTTGCTAATGGAAATCAGTCTCCATTCCCGTTTCTAAGCTCAAAAAATATTTCTTTTGAAATTATCTCAGTTAACTGTTATTGAGTTGTTATGGGAAAAAAATGTTCTATTTGAAACACAGAGGGAAATAAGGTGAATTGTAAGACCACTGCTATACCAAAAGCATTTAAAAATTAAAGTAGAGAAGTCATCCTTAAACATCTTTTCATGTTTCCTTTCAAAACTGTAACTAGTGGAGTTTTTTGAGATTCCCTTCAAATTGCTAAAGAGAGTATTTTGCATATGAATATATAGATATTAGTCTTTTACCAGTTTGAGCCTACACCATGCAAAAATGCCTTCTAAAAGATGCTCAGCATTGTCAACTGCTACTGAAAGCACTCTGACTACAGCTGACTTGATGACTCATAAGAGGAAACTTCCAGCACTCTCCTGGAAGACTGGA
Source organism: Rhipidura dahli (assembly GCA_013399225.1). NCBI lineage: Eukaryota > Metazoa > Chordata > Aves > Passeriformes > Rhipiduridae > Rhipidura > Rhipidura dahli. The sequence goes on along the minus strand of VXAC01002364.1, from coordinate 50,953 downwards.
TTAGACACCTAGTAGTGGAGGTCACTGTATAATAATGTTTGATTTTAAAAAAAAAAAAAAAAAAAAGGGCCTAGAGGATTTTTTGGTGTTTGCATATTCAGAATTAGAGATATAAATTTAGAAAGTCATCAGTGCTTGTTCAAATTTAAAGGAACTTGAAACCTACATACCCTATTTAAATATAAAACATGCATAACTTAAAGCCAGTGGAAATAAAATTTCCATATACAATCTTTTGCATATCAGCAAAATAATCTATCCATGCAAAAGAAAAATTACATCAAAAGAAAAAACACTTAGGTACATAAACGATATTACTGAATCATTCTGACTAACTCCAGAAAACACAGTTTCTGGTTTTCAGAACTTAATTATTTGGGGTTTGAACAGTATTGTGTATATATTTCTGTTCAGAGTGCTCTAAATAAAGCAGGATTACTTTGTTCCAACTGAAATCAATTTCCAAAGCTATCAATTTTCAAGAAGGAGTTCCATTATCCAACTGTTTGTGATTATGCATGGCTTGAGGGACAACCTGAGAAAATTTAGAGTTACAATGCAGAAGTATGAGTACAATTACTCAGGTTTTGACAGTGTTACATGTTTCCAGTGTACACTAGTAGAATCTGGCTTAGAACTTTTAAAGAAAATTATGCAAGGAGTTGAAGATGACTGTAGTACATGTTGCAAAATAATTTGTGCTAAAAATAAGACGACAGCATTTTTACTAAAGCTGAGAGAAAATACAGATACCAAAGACATGTAGCCACCTAAAAATATGCATTTCAGAGAATTCTCATCTGAATGGACCCCAGCAAGTTGCATTCCGTATGCATTCCAAAGAAGGCTATTCCAGGGGATTTTCCATCTAGCAAGGCTCCAGCAATATGCATTCAATATACATCTACGATAAGACAATATCCGTCTCCAGAAGGATTATTCCAGATACATCTACTTGTTCCAGGAACTGCCATCTGACGCATCAGAAAGACAAGAAAACTACATTAATATGCTAAAAAGGACAGGATTAACACAGCCCAAAAATTTATTAAAAAGTACCCCACAGAAACATCATTCACGAGCTAGAGGGGTCCAGAATGGATAGTGCCCGACTCCAGTTCACCCAGCGCCAATCGCCTGGCTCGGCGCTGCTTTGCTTGTGGCTTTTTCAAATTTCACACTTTGATTGTTTAATAAATTCTCTTTCATTATAAAATTAGCTGTGTCGTTTATGACAATGACCAATCTACTTAGAAAAACTACAAAGGAATGGTATTGAGCCTAGTAAGACCTTATCTAGGTGTTACTGGAGACCATTGAAACCCTACTCACCACTGAAAATACTGGAAGTGTTTAACAGAAGTATAAACAGTTGCAGTAAGTTAATTTGTTCTTTCAGTCATAAAATGCACAGATAACAGAGAAGCAAGGAGAAGAGACAGAGGGAAAAAAATCCATAATGATAGATAAAAGGCAAGGTTTACAAAATAATAATTGGAAGATTCATTAGTTGGGAACAAGATGTCACACAAAGATAAGAATGAGCAATGTATGACATGGCATGCACACAATCCATTTCTCTTTCCAGAAAACTATATACATAACATACTGCAAGATAATTTTCAGCTTTAAATAAACTACTATCACATCAAAAATAATAGAAAAAAAGAGGTGCTAAGAAAAACAAACACATTTTGGCAACAGAGAGAACAATAAATATATTTATTAAATGGTGGTTGAGAGTGGGTTTCTGGGTGGAGATTCCTCTGATGAAATGCAGCAAAGAGGCACAAGAAGTTCTTTCCATATGGCAGAAACTGCAAAGAAGGCTGTCAGCCCTCTGTGTCATACTTGAAGAGGGAGTAGACAGGAGATGTAGTACAGAATCTGAGGAAAGAGTTGAGCTAAGATTGGGAGATACAAGGTCTGTTAAGAGTTTGAACTGACTCTGTGAAGGTTTCAAATTTCGGGGGGAACTTTACACTCATTCTCAATGGAAACTGATGGCCCCACTTCACAGTTCTCTTGATGTGAGAAGTGGTGAGGGTGGTTTCAGGCAAACACGACAGACTGGATAAAACACATCTTTCAAAATTGCTTCTGTGAGATGGGGCAGGAACCTGGGGCTATCAGAAGAGGAGGAAAAGCACACAGGTTGTCTTACTGAAGTAACAAGCATTAGAAGTGTGATAATGATATTGAATGTCTTTGCATTTCTTTTGCTATTTTACTAATTACAAATTGCTTATACCCTCTTACGAATACAGAATGGCTTTACTTTCTTGGCTTGGAAAAAATGGTGCTGATTCGACAGAAGAGTAAATACAGCCAACTAGAAATATGGCTAAAAAGAAAGGTATGTAAACTTGAACGTGTCACTGTACTTACCAACACAATATAATAAAAGCCAATGGTTAACAAAGTGTAATATCTTAGTGAAGATCATCATGATACTCCTTGTCATAAAAATAGAAGCAAGTTTGTTTCACGCAAGCTTTCTCTTTGCATACTCCGAGTCTTATATAAAGAAATAACAATATATTAGAACCGTGATAGAAAACCCATAAATCTGACATGACTTGATTGCAAATCTACTAGAGTGATGGCAAATAATAAAAATGTTCAGTCAACTACGTGCCAGCAAGTCACAATTCCTTTTAAAGCCATTGGTGATTCAATAAGAGAGCCATATGGCTCTTCTCTAGTTGATCTAAACTCAGCTATAGGCTTCTTGAAGAGTATTTGTGAAGAGAATCTATCATGCTCAAATGTCACACAGCTAATTCATCCCCCCCCAATCTGTTTATAAAGACAGATGGCAATATGTTGGTTTGTCATTTAAAAAAACCAGTGGACTGCAGTGTAATAACCATATCTAGACATTTGCTTGGAAATCTGGCTGTTGCAGCACTGCTCATCCAGGTGCCCTACAGAATCACAAAACACTCTTCTGAGGGTGACCCAGCAGCAGCTATCAAAAAAGGGTGTTCTAAATATAGTGAAAGGAAACATGCCCCAGACATCGCTACAAGTGATATCCTGGCAAAGATACAAAAAGCTGAAGGCCTTTAACTGGGGGTAGTGGAGGAGGGGAGGAAGGGAAGTAAGACAGGAAAATTTTTAGATATCCAAGGAACTTGAAATTATATCCTGAGTTTTCCAGTTGCTTTGCTGAGGCGGTTGAATCATGTTGAATTTAATATGCTCCAAACCCAGGAACTTAGTGGTTAATTTCAGCTTGTAACTTTTTCATGTCAGAGAGACAAACATTTCTTAATTAAAGTCAGTTTTAAAAGAGGATCCTTCTTCTGTCTTGACTGTAGTGCAGCAGATTCTGAATTTCCCTTACATACAGGGATAAAAATGGCTCTCTCTTCAGCAACAGTCTCCAAAACTGATTTCAGATGGAATTAACTTTAATGCACATACACCCTCACTCAAAGTATTGTAGCTACCTTTTTACTTCAACTGCACAGGAACTCAGTAACCACCTATGAATTTTATCCTCTTTTAAGAAAGTAATTTACTACATTGCCATATGTAAATTCCTCATGATGAAATGAGTGACAGAAAAGCTCCTAGCACAACACCTCTACACTGTCGAGTCCTTTAAAATAATTTGTCACAAGAGAAAGTATAATTTTATGCTTTCAGATTTGAAGAATGTAGCTATTTTCCATAACCAAAAATCTATCTACATTCTACCATGGAAAATTTCAATAATCATTTAAATTAACCCAGTGTATTCTGTACTTCTTTAGTTAAATATCCTGCTTTGTTACCCCTTTGTTCTTTTGCAGTAAGAGCTACTGGTGAAAGCACTTTGATTTCCCATGTTCTGTATAGTATATTACATAGTATTCTCCATGCAAGTTTCTGTAGCGCAGATCATGAAATGTGAGTGCAGAAACAGTAACAGTTACACAGAAAATTGCATTACTGAATTGTGTTTGTCTATAGTGTAAGTTCATTTTCACTGAGACCCGTTATTTCAATCAGAAATAGGGTCTGTCTGTATGCTTGTTTAGCTTTTTAAAGCTGCCCAGAATTGCTCTCATGTTCTGTTTTCTTTGAGATATTCCTCAAATTGCTGTATAAATAGGTCCTCTACCCTCTGAACACCTTCTTGTCTGTCATGTGAGACGGAAAACAATTTTTCAAATTTCTTCCCCCAACAGCACAGGTCACCCTAACTTCTGCCAGGGATATTATGACTTGTAGATACAAATATTTTATTGAATGTCTTCCCTTGGGCTGTAATTCTGGTAGGTAGCAAATGTATGTGCCTCTATTATTTGAGGATGTTTGTGTGTTTCTGAAAGGCAGAGCTGGCCATACTAGTTTTCAGTAGTGTTCATGAATACCTGATTTTTTTTTGTTGCTTCTTTATTCTTGCTGCAGTGGAGATTAAACAGAATGCTAAAATAATTGGGGGGGACAGGGTTTTGCATCACCACCTATACACATAGAGCTATTTTCTGTGACAACAATGTACAGCATTATAATAAAATTAATTAACTAATTAAAATAAAACCTTGTTTCAAGCTTTTTTTTTATTTTAAAAATGGAATATCTAAGCTGAAAGTCCTAAAACACTGATTCAGGAAAAATTTCAATCTGTACTGCAACAAGAAAAAGAAACCAGACTGGCTGAATTTTTGCATGTCATTACAAAGTCACACAGCGTTAAAAAATTAAAAACAAAAGCATCTCTTTTATCATGATTGTTCCTCCATGTTAGGTTTTCTTGAAGGATTAAAGAATGGAGGAATATGTAATACCAAAAGCTGTACTCAGGACTTCTTTTACCCTCCAGAAATTAATATGACTTTTTGATAAATGTGTTACAATTTCCTTTGATTGTGGGATTTTATGTTTTGAAAAATTCCTGCATGGAACTTCAGATGTAAATTCAGTTTTTGGGCTATGGTTTAATAACCAGCCCACTAGAGTTCTTCAATTACCGTGTTTAACAAAAAGCTAACTGTGGATGTCAGACCTGTCCTCAGTTATTCTGTTATGAAGCTGACACATATAAATAAGGTGTGCTAAACTTCTGGATTAATCTATGGTAGCTGAAGTTATGCACATAATTTTGAAAAAGGTTAATAACACCCCATCATTTTCTGTTGCAAGGAGCACAACTTAGAACCTTGAGTCAATAGAAGGACTTTTTTTTTATAGCATTTTTGAGCATTTCTTAGTGTGTCAGGCACCACACAACCAACAGAGCTTTATCAGATTACATTAATTTTGGCTGGGTCTCTTCTAGGTTTGGCTCTGATGAGTAACCATGAGGCAGTCAAGAATGCAAAGGAGGAAGGCAACCTGTAAGACACAATGAAAGAGTTCACAATTTTTAGCAGGGTAAAAAAGAGAGAAACTGGAAAAACTCCAAGATACAAATGGGTGAGTAACAAGAATTGCAATACAAAATTCAGTGGTACAGCTGCAATTAAACCTGATTTACTCCTCAGAGAATGAGAAAGAGGTGGGTTTCAAGTGAGATCTTACGGACCCTGTCCTGAATCTGTGCTACTCCATATTTCCATTAGTCATTTGGCTGATGGAGAAAAGGTGTGCTACATTTTCAGGTGATATCACACATGAGTCTTTTACAAGACAACAACACAGAATGACCTTGACAGATAAGAGGAAGAGGAAGCAGCTTGTGTGTAGCAGGTAGAAATAATTGGCTGCACTGTCAAGCAATGAGTTGTGCAGAAATTAACTTGTATTTACTAACAGTCAGTGTCTGTGCTTGAGTCACCCACATCACATCACTGCAAAACAGTCAAATGTCATATCAACAGACATGTACAAACCAGTGCACATAAACGACATGGGAACTGATCTGTTCAGTCTACACAACAGTTTTAAGTTTACAGAAGCTAAAATGATCAGAGACCTGGAACAGAAACCTTCTGGGGAAAGACTGAAGGAATTGGGGTTAAGTAGTGGGGAGGAGAGAAACTGACTGTCCCCTATGCACAGGCGATTCAAAACAAACAAACAAAAAAAGTGGGTTTACATTAGAATGGAGATACAGATTCAGCACCAGAAAGAGTTCTAAGGGCAGTACGAAACTGGAGCAAGTGCTTAAAATCATGTGTAGTAGCACTGTATTCTATCCTTGAACAACATGTATCCTTGAAAAAGGACTTTTCTGGGACCCTGACAGATTGACCAGTACACATAATCTTTGCACGGTAAACAGGAATTCTTATGCTTGTTTTAGGATTCTGTATGTCTTCATAGTTTATACAACTAGATTCATTCTATGAACAGATGTTTAAAATACAGGATCTTCTAGTAAGAATTAAATCACATTTCAAAATTTTAGTCATTTTTCAATGGAGATCGTTTGACTTGAAGGAAGCTAATATGCACAAAATAAGCTATGAAGAAAGGAATTTTTATTTCTCTGATTTTCATTCCTTATTTACTTAATTCTGGCCTGCAATGCATGAGCATACTGCAATTAAAGTGGCCTTAAATTATCATTGTGGGACAAGTACTCTTCCATATCTATAAATGTCATTATTTATACAAGTAGACTGTACACCATATGAATGAGCATAATTCCAGCATTAATAACATTTAGAATCACAGTGTGATAACTAAAATTAAAGGTAAGAAGCATGCCAATAGGCTGTAGTAATCAGGTTCCTGATCTTTGTTCTTACTAATGAATAACTACAGTATAATTTCCATGCCTTTTAATAAAAATTTTATCCGTGGTTCTCTAGATATTCTGCTCTCTTTTTCTACCTGGACTTTGAAGCATTTGCTGAGACAAAGCAGACACTGTAAATCTGATACATACTGGAGTGATATTAAGTGTTTGGGAATCATTTGCATGTGGTGCTATAAACCAATGAATTGATGAAATCCTTTTTCTGGCTTCAGTGGATATTGAATAAAACCCTTCTGTGTCCATGTTTTTTTCTGAAGGTCCTATAGTCACTGAACTGAGTCGTGAGTAATACACAGGGTAAGAGCTTTGTTCTCACACAGCTGGACTTGTCCTTTAAAGCTACATCAACTATTTTTGGAATAAGGTGACTGTTACCTGGGAAGTGGAAAAGCAATCTGTATGTAGGTGACTGTGTTTGCTGCTGGTATGCCTCACTTTCTTTAACTGACATATATTACAGCTTAAAAAAAACAGACTGATAATTCCAATCTTAAAAGAATTAATTTTACAAAAATCCATATACAGCCAAACTGTTTTTCCTTAGCTATATTAAAAACTGTTACTGCTGACGAATAGCACTCTTGATAATAAGAAAAATAACTGACTTCAAATAATCAGAATTATTCTCTCATTTCAAAAAATAATTATGTGCATTACTTTCATTGTTTCTCTGTGTGTCAGAGGGTACCTTGTATTACAAGCTGAAAAAGAAAAATCATTCAACCTATGGCTTGAAAAGTATTCTTATTGAATACTAAATCTGAAAATACAAACTGGGTTATAGAATTGCTGTTAAAAAGCAAATGGTATCAAAATCTTAGAGTGAATAAGCTAAACATTGCATGCTAAAACTCCATTTTGGGAGTTACATATAAAAATATCTCCAAATGCTCCGGAAAACAAAAGCTAAACATCAAACACCAAAGTCTATTTTCTATTTTCTATTGCTGAGTTTCTTCTCACTTTTATAACATTGGCTTACATGCAGAAGTGGAATTTTTTGACCTATTAGGCAGTTACAGTCAATTGGAAGGTGGTACTGCAAAAGCTTACAAAACTTGCTTCTCTTAGTTTTACAGGATGTTATTGTGATTTTGTGCAACCATAGAATCCAAAGAAAGCCCTTTTCTTGGTTTGGGTTGGGGTTGTTTTGGGACTGGGGTAGGGATTGTTGGTTTTGTTGTTGTTATTAGGTTTTGTTTTGGTTGGTTGGTTTGTTTGTTTTGTTTGTTGGTCGGTTTGTTTTGGGCTTTTTTGTTTGTGTTTTTCTCTTGGTGGGGTTTCTTTGTGTTTTTTTGTGGGGTTTTTTTTTGTTTAGTTTGCTTTGGTTTTTTGAGTGTTTTTTTTTGTTTTTGTTTTTGTTTTTTTTTTTTTTTGTGCCTCAGGGGTAGGAACACTTCAATAAATAGCTCAGAGTAAGGATATGTGCAAACAGCCTATTTCCCAGTCAGGGTTACAGATTTTTTTTGTGGACTTCTCTTCCTATTAAAAGGAATGAGAAGCATCCAGAAAATCTGTTACATTAAAGAATTTTTATCTCAGCTACCTAAAGTGCTTAATTTTATTGTTGACAGAAGTACAGAGTAATGGAAATGAGCTGTACTTATAAGGGTCTTCTGGTGGTCATCTGGTCCAACTTCACTGATCCAGCAGGGCCACACAGACCCAGTTTCCCAGGACCATGTCCAGATGGTTTTTTAATACCTCCAAGGATGGAGACTCCACCACCTCCCTGAGTAACCAGTGCCCAGTCACCCTCACAGGGAAAAGGAGTCTCCTGATGTTCAGTGTTCACAGGGATGAACACTCCTGTGTTTCAGTGTGTGCCTGTAGCCTCCGGTGCTGTCACTGGGCACCACTGGAGAGAGCCTGGATCCATCCACCTTGCAGGTGTTTATGTACATTGGTGAGGACCCCCTGAGCCTTCTCTCTCTCCAGGATGCACAGTCCCTCATCTCTCAGCCTTTCCTTGTACAGGAGATCCTCCAATCCTGTAACAGCCTCATGCATTTTGCTGGAGTCCCCAGTCCAACTCACTTTCTGTGTCTGTTCTGCACTGGGGAGCCCAGATCTAGACACAGCACTCCAGCTGTGACCTCAGCAGTGCTGAATAGAAGAGATGGCTCACCTAGCTTGACCTGTTGGCAACACTCCTCCTAGGGCAGCCCAGGACACCACTGGCCTTCTTTTCATTATGTGGTGAAACCTAAATGCTGAACTAAAATCCAGTATCGTATTTATTCATATTAACTCCCCAAAGTAATTGAAGGAACTAACTTACAGGAGGAAATAACCATTGTGTCATTCCCCTTTTCTGTAATATGGAATTATTTCCCAGATGTTTAATCTATTATAATAACTAGCCTCTCTTCTGTGCTCCATCTCAAAGTACTGAAGTCAGGATGACCTTTGATTTTACACAGCAGAGAAAATAAATTTTCTGCTTCTGTTCAATTTATAATTTCTAACAAACAGACTTCCTCCTACCTCTGACCTTACACTGCTTTTACCTGCTTCTGAACACACACTGAGGCAAAAATAAAAAGTCTTGTTTGGTCTATTAAAACCTTGAAGAAGTACAAGTTCATTTTGGCCATCCCTCCAAGAACTAAATGAATTTGCTGAATCCAACCTAAATATTTCAGAAAAGAATGGGAAAAAAAAATTCAAACTGTAAAGTTAAATAAAATAATAACTGATTCATAAAATATAAAACCTACATGTTAATAAGAGGCAATTACTGATTCACAAAAAACAATTTGATTCAGGAAACGATGGTATTTGCTGGAGTCAGTTACTATCAAAATCTAACAGGGGAAATAAAAGTGTGCTAATTTTTTATGAAGACTTATTGAATTCAGTGTGAAAATCTGGCAAAATATATGCCCTGAAAACATCCTAATTTGTCAGAGTTCTTTTCAGATATGCTACAGGAATAGAGAACATACAACAGGGTGCTAAAAATAGTGTCTGTTAAGTTATATGTTACCCACCCTATCCACTGTGGTTTGCTACAATAATAAATAATTCACTGTTAGAGCTCAGGAATATTACTGCAGGTTATTTTTGTTGTATTGCTGTAGATATGGCCATTGTAACAAGAGCCTCCTAATTTACCTGGGCTCCACGACTGTTGTCAGGGGTGGAAATGTCTCTGGAGTCTGGCAACAATTGCCCAGGTCTGCTGGTGGTGGTTGAAACCCACTGTGAATTAATTTGTACATCACACAGACAGACCAACTTACAGTCAATGCCACTTTATTCTAACAGGGGAGGACTGTCCTTATGGTTATTAAACATATGTGTCTGCTGAAAGAAAGGAATTACATGTTCTTGGCTCCTGAATACTGGCCCTACTGTAATACAAAAGTTAGCTAAGTAGAAAGGAAGAAAAATGATTGGTCATGATTTGTTGACAAGTAAACAAGAAAAACATGAACCATCCATGAATCAAATTGGACACATTTCAAGCAAATCACTTAGAAAAATCAATATTATGTCAGGTTTTAGCCTCCATCTTCATTAATAACTGACAAATGCAGCAAGCATCAGTGGAGACTGACATATAAAACAGAGGCATTGGGAAGGTTAGCACCATGTCCTGAAGAGCAGCAAAATTATTCACTGTGAAATATGCAGGCTGTTGTACTGAAGAAACTGTAATATGAAATACAAATAAAATATGTATAAGCAGAAACCTGGAAAAAAAATGTTGACAGTAACCAAAAAATATCAATGTACAGTTGATGGGACAAGTTTCATGTGGCAGAAGAGAAACAATTACAGTTATAAGGTACCCTGCATCTTGTTATGGGTGGAAAAAGGGTAATGCAACATGCCAGTGATCCTATTACAGTTCCCGGTAATTAAATATTACAGTATTTAATTGGTAAAAACTGTTAAGAGGAGCCGATCATCAAACAGAATTCACCAATGAGCAACAATAATGATTTAATATTTGAGAACATGTTTCTGATTCAGGTTTCAGAAATAAAAAAAAGACCAGGGCAGTGACTGTCCCCCTGTACTGGGCACAGGTGAGGCTGCACCTCAAATCCTGTGTCCAGTTTTGTGCCCTTCACTTCAAGATGGACATCAAGAGGCTGGAACGTGTCCAGAGAAGAGCAACAGAGCTGGAGGAAGGCTTGGAGGACAACTGCTTTGTGCTGGAGAAAGTGGAAAACTGCTGGGCTGCAGTTATTCCTAACACCCAGAGTCTCCTGGAGTCAGCTATGGACAGGGGCTCCTGTTCAGCAGGAAGCTCTTGGTTATTAGCTGTACATTTCCCTTTGTGAAATTAGGTGTTCTGAGCTTGAAATAGTACACCAGGTTTGAGTACTGATACAATACCATGACTGGATAACAGCCAAGAGTTTTTGCTCCGTGAGAAAATAATCACGTAGCAAGTGCACAAGATTTGGACTGATGTCACCTAAAGCTTTAGGAATAAGATGAAGGTGCTTTTGTATTTATAATGAACATAAAAACTATCAGTATAAATACAAAAGAGGTGGAAACACTGGTAGTTTTCTATGGATATGGCTAAGGTCTCTAGAGAAGCTGCAAGGGTGTTTCTGAGATTCAAACTTAAAATGTGTCTATGGAGAAGACTATATAAAGTTCATATGCAGTGAAATGAAAGGATGTTGAGGTCAACAGAGTCCATAGTGGCAATGTAAAAAATACTTCAGCAGCATACAAAAAACACCATACAGGATCTTTTTATATTTGATTTTAAAGCATAGACAAGTTTTATTTTCCATTACATGTTTTAACATTGTTTAAATTTTACAGCATTATAGCATCATCTAGACAAATTCTAGGCTATTTTAGGATATTTTGAGGCAGCAAACATATCACTAAAGGGTTATGAGGCCATTTGTCATGACAAATTATAACAATCCCTGAGCAATGAAGAGGATCTATGTAATTCTGCCAGCCTTGAGAACTGGATTGGGTATAGGCATTTCATGATTTCTCTATTGTCTCAGTCTCCAACAGAAATTAATGTGACCTGACACTCACTGATGAAAAGAATTAATGACTAAATCTCAGTATTGTATGGCTGCACACAAACCTCTACTGTCACAGAACAATGTGTCCAGAATCAATTACATATCAAATTTCCCAAAAAGAAAATGCTTTTCTTATATTTATAAAGAAATCATTAAAAAGTGCACAGGAAAATTAGGATTAGCAATGAAAGAAGAAACCCTAAAGAGAAGAGTATATGGGAGAAGGAAAAATTATCCTTAGGTCATTTAAAGCACTGTAAACTTCTGCTTCTCAGTTGTGAAATTGTTATTACAAAGAGTTTCATTAGGAATCCAAGTCTGTGGAAGTCTTGCAGGCTGTGAACCTCCATCTCATAAATGCAGTAAAATTAGGTCTGTTCTTAGCTGAGGTATTAAATAATATCCTCTCCTTGGCATTTCTGAATAGCTAACTTTCAGAATTCTCTGCCTGTCTGTTTGTTTGACTGATTTGTGTTTTACAGATGACCAATACCCTAGGATGGTTCTGGACTAAAATTCCTATGTTCGTCAGTGGAAGGGGTAAGTAAGACTTTATACTAAAGCAGCCATTAAGCAAAGACACAGTTACCATGGGCCAGATTTGACAGACCTATGATCTAAAAAGCAACATTGAAGATATATTTTGAAGGTTTTGGTGATCACTATTTGGCCTGCATGATCTAAAGCAGTGGATAATCAAAGCAGATTATAACGAGCACTTTCTAATTGTCTTAACTTCTTTGTAATTTCTTTCTCATTATATATCCAAACTTTAAAAAAAAAAAAAAAAAAAAGAGAGAAGAAAAGCAATTCAGTCTATGCATTTATTAACTGTATATGGAAAACCCATGTGACTGAAGACATGCCTTGGAAATGGATCTTGATGTTACCAGATACAAATGAAAGTTGTTCAAGTGCTACTAAGTGTGCAGAGACCATGTATAGAGAATAAAAGTTTAAGCAAGATTTAATAAAGTGCTCCAGGATTACTCTTTTTAGAAGTATTCTCTCATAAAGTTAATGAACAGAAATCCGAGATACAGTCCTACTTTGTGTTGCTTCAAATTCTTAATTAATTTATTGCAAATTTCAGGACTTTTAAAGGTACAATTAGAACTGGAAATCTTTTCATGTTAAGGATTACATTAAAACCAAATCTAACTCCAGCAGCATATTCAAGCTAGTTCATTATTTGCACACATGAAAATGCAGCAACTCAGATACAATTTTCCCTAAGGACTGAATGCATACTAAAGGCAATAACAACAAAAATGAAAAACAGCCCTACTCGGGAATAGAATAATTATATTTCTAAACAATTTTTCACCTGTTTAAACAAAATCCATTACAATGTTCTGCAGCGTCCACAGAAAATCAGCTAGCATATACATACACATGTACATACGTATGTTTCAAATTCCCACTGTTTATTAATTTTGCCCTGGCAATTTGTCTCTTTTTTGACTCTCAGCTCCACAGAGTCCAAACACACTCCTCAGAGCATCTGTCTTTCAAAGCTGGGACAACACTTAATATCCAGCTGTCACTAGCATATATGAGTAATAAATAATAGAAATAATGAATAGTATGAATAAGTGGCAGGGAAGATTTGGGAGGAAAAATTTACCCTTCAGAGGTCGTGTACAAGACCTGATTAAATATCTAACAGGCTCAATTTTAGAAGCAGTGAATATGGCTTATTTTAATTATTAGCTTTACAGGAGTCATCAATTATATCTTGAGATACAAATCATCTATTGCTAAAAGCTAATAAAGGGGCAGGCACTTCACATCCTCAAATATCTCCTTTTTAACAACAATTCTCTGGCATGCAACACAGTTCCTTAATCCATTGCATGGATTATGTTTGCCAAACCTGGCAATAAAATATGCAAAAACTTCTATAGAGGCAGCAGATGTTCTTAACAGCAAAGAGTTTGTGGAGCAAAAGCATGTGGAGGTGGTTACAGCAGTTTTGTCTGCTGATGTGTTGGCTGGGTCATTGCTGGTGTAGGTCAAAGTAGGACAGATTTTCTTCTGGACACAAAGCTGCTCAAAGACACGAGTTGTTGGCCCAGGCCTAAGGGAATCTTGGTCGGGACTGTGTTTTTTTCCTGGGTCTTGCCAGCACTGTCAGTGTCTCTAATGAAAGAGACATATAGTGCACAGAGCTGTACACTCAGGTTACTAAGGCCTAAGAACCACTGAAGGTTGGAGGTAACTTGGAAATTGGAAGATTTAAAATAGTTATTAAATCATAAACTAACTCCATTCCAAAGTAAAACCAAAGCATTACTTTTCTTACACTGCAGTTCTTGCCACATGTATGTGTTACTAAAAAGGCATAAAACTATTGTTGTGCAGCAGAATATGTGGTGGTATGAGATGCTGAAGTGCTATATACACATTGGAGAAGTTTTGAGCACATTTTTCATACAGACTTCATGCTCTGAGTTTTGGACTCTGAGACAGGTAGCCAAATAAAAAAGCATCCCACTAACACACTCCTGTGTTCAGAACATGCAACCTTGTGTTAAAACCTGCATCCGAGTGCCATGATCTCACTTTTCCACTTGGCTTCCAGGTGGCATCATTTTGGTTTGATCCCTTTATGAGTCGCTCACTTAAGGGTTGATCCTCCTGGGTCCCTTCCAACTCAGAACATTCAGTGCTTTCTGATTGTGATTTCATGCCATCACATCCCAGACCACAGAGCACTGACACAGCTGACTCTGTTAGAGGCACATGTCATAGGTGCAGCACGGTGTACAGTTTCATGGCACCATCCTCCTCCCCAGTGTAGGGCTTTTGGAGTCATTGGTGACCCTTCTGTCCCCACCCCTGAGCAGAAGCTGAGTTGGACTGTTTGCCTCTGATGAACAAAGGATTCCCCATTCTCCCTGACTTTGTTTTCTGGAAACAGCCTAGAAAATCCACCCTGGACTGCTTTGGGCTGGGTTAGAACAGATTTTTCTCACAGGGGCCTATAGAAAATATATCCTTAGGATATATGCTTTTCTTACAATCTGGATATTGCTGCTAGACAAAATAAAGGAATCAAAATGAAGTAAAAACCACTTCTGAGTTAGAGTTTTTATTTCCAGTTATGATTTGCTACAGTTTTTATATTTAAATGTAAGTGTTAGAAATCAACATCTCTGATCATTGGGATGCCTGAGATTAGTTGTGAAGCCAGTATTTTCTCTTTTATCTTTCTGCAAACAGATTGTCTTATAAAGGAATATTTGTAATTGTATGTAATATTTGTTCTGTGGAGAATTTTAATTGCCTTACAATTGCTGTGCATTACAGATTTAAAGCTTGATGTTATATATTTTATTATTAAATTAACAGAAAGTGTACCAGAAAACATTCCAATGAAAAATTAATTTTAGTAATTCTAGATTAATTTTTGTTTTAGTTCACAAGCACAGATACAAAAAAGAAAAAAATCAAAGCTTAATGAATTTCTCAGAAGAACAGTATGTTTCATGTCTGCTGTCTAAGCAGTAAGGAAATTAGGCAACCTAAAGCGCAGGAACAAAGTCCCTATCAATAACAAATCTAATTTAATAAAAAAAACTAGGAAGAGATTTTATGTGTTTCAAACAAAAGAAAAAAGATAGCAGCAATTTATGAAAATATTGAAGGCATGCAAACCACTTAAAACATATCTGCTTTTGTTGCTGATATTATAAGTAACGTCCAGAAGTGTCATTATCCTCTAAATACAGAAGTTGTTACCATAGGAATTATGTCAACTTGGTGTAAGAGCCTTAGAGCAGAAGATGCTTCAGGAGCTGAGATTCTTTGCATTTAGTTATGTCAAAGAAAATGTTCAGTTTCAGACCTTTCTTGTTGAAACTGTGATGATACTGATAGGTTATGATTAAAAAAAAAAAATTAAACTCATTGGTATGATCTTTTTATTTGAATTTGAATTGCTGTAGTTTTCTAAATGTACATAATCTTCTGGGTTTGAAAAAGGTTTTGCAAAGTATTCTTTCATACTGTGTTTCAAAAGAGACTGCCCACTCTAATCTTCAGGATTGTTCTCTTCCTTCTTTGTCTAGCATGAAGTTTTATTTTTCTA
Source organism: Rhipidura dahli (assembly GCA_013399225.1). NCBI lineage: Eukaryota > Metazoa > Chordata > Aves > Passeriformes > Rhipiduridae > Rhipidura > Rhipidura dahli. The sequence continues at coordinate 35,148 of VXAC01002364.1, read as the reverse complement.
CAGACACACTTTTTCCAGGGTATGTGTCACAAGTCTACCCACTGTGGGATCCCACTTTACTCAGAGAAGAGCTCTACGAAAATAAAGTTTTGACTGCATTAGTTAAAAGCTGTTATCAATTCCTAGCTATTGGGAGCAGTACAAGTGCTGTTTCTGTTTCATGCAAAGACACAGTGCAGTTAAGTATCAGCAGTGGTGAAGATGACTTGAGCCTCAGCATCTGGAGTCAGATCTCCATTCTCATATCCCTCTGCTCATGCAGAAATCACCGCTGTGGCAAACCTGTAGCTATGAGATTGCATTTATGACACTGAAAAACACAGTCCAAAGCACTTCTATTTACAGATATTTAGTTTAAATGCCAGTATTATTACTTTGTGTGCCAGAATTCTTTTACCACTCATTCTCTAAATAATCTGCAGCAGCTCAAAAGAGGCATGGCAACTTCACAGAGCCTGCACTTAAATAGAAGAAAAAAAAATAAATTAAATAAACAGTATCAAACAAAACTCATCAGTACCTGAGGATTTAAATGTTCAAATGCAAAGCTCCAAGCCATTTCCAAAATATTTCACTCAACCAATGTGAGACAAAATGCATTTTAAAACTAATTATGTGCATGTCAGTGGTGTTGTACCCTCTCTAATGTAATTGATATCTGTTAGATGATCTCCCACACCAGGCTCAAAAGGTCCTGCTAGCCTAATGTCTTGCTTCTGACTATGTTTATCATTCAGACTTTGGGGCATGATGGAGCCCTTTGATGTCTGACGTGGAAATTTTCCGACAGCTTTTGTTCTCATCCTTCTCTCAAAGAGCTGAAAATTAGCTCTAACCCTGAAACACATGACTGAATATTCTTCTGCAGAAAAGTATAATCAATTATTACATCTTCAGAATGTCCAACTCCTTCTAACTGTGAAAATGGCTTTGAACTAAAATAGTTCAGAATGGCTATACATTTGCAATCACTCTGCATGGCCGAATAGGGTAACTTACTGCTGGTATATATAGGATCTTGTCCTTAAAAACTCCTTTGCTGCCAGAGAGTCTCTTCACAGGAAAAGTCAACCATATTGAACTTCCCACTCTAAATAACCCCACGGAAGAGCTCTGTAAATGGCAAAACAGCCCCATGAACTCACGGTCCTCACTTTGCAGGCACATAAGTTCATGCAGCTGACAGGTTGTATTAAGCCTCTGAGGGACTGTATGCATGAATCAGGTACTAAGCAAAATCAGAGAACTGATTTTAGATTGAAATTGGTTTTTAAATTATCCAGGGTAATTCAGAGGTCACTCATTCTTGCATGCCAAAACATCCTACTTCTCATTCTGGTAAACCAAGAGGGATAATTTATTACACAGAGTGCTTCTAAACATTTCAAAAATTAAGCTTTAATAATTAATTCACCTCTATGATATGTTTTATTTGTCTCTCTTAAACCTGTATAATATTCTAAATTCTACTCAGCTTTGTTACTTATACCTAGGGGTTTGTAACTGTGACAAAGAACAGTAGACCTTGAAATAAGGAAAATAAAAATAGGCACAGAAGAAGCTGCTGCAATCTACTGTTGAAAAGTGTAGGTGTGTGTCGTCTATAATTTATCAGCAGCATAGTCTGGAGAACTGGTTACATTCAAAAACCTTAGGCATATCTGGATTTCAGAGGAGATTTCTTCAAGTGCCATATGCTGATGTTACTTTAGCTTTTTAAATGGTTTCAAGTATAAATAAAGGTTGGTAATGAACTATCACTGCAGTGTGCTAGATGTTCCCTGCACTTTGGGCAACTGAAAAGACCAAAAAGCATGTCAAGAAGATCCTGGTATCAGACTACCTATTTCTCCCTTGATTTCTTTCTCTGATGATCCATGTAGTGAAGACATGCTTATTAATGAATAGAAGCCACTGCTATGAGAGCACTCACTGTCCTTTTGTCTCCATACTCACTGGAAAACTGTTCAGAGTGAATTAGTGTAAATAGGTTTGATTTTATCACTATTGCTTGCAACTTGTTTGTATGTTGGATCTGGTCACCAATAGAAGTGAAAGGTGTCTGCTGTCAAGCTGCTGCTGCTCTGGAACCACAGACTTTATAGGGTTTCCCATGCAAGAAGTTAACTAATTTCCTTCCTGTGCCATTTTTTGATGCTGTTCCTCTCTTCCTCACACAAGAGCCTTACATAAACACTTCTCAAAGCCTCCTATCCATGCATCTCAATTGTTCTCATGAAAGTATTTCCACTGTTTGACAACTGTTGGAAAAAAGGCACAATATTTACCTGAAATCTGATGTAATAATGATCATGTTACTGACACTCTCTCCTCATTGTATTGAAGATCTGAGATTAAGTGGAAGATTAAATTTAAATTGGTCTGTTTGGTCTTGCAAGCTTTCTGCAGAGAGGAATATTCACAAGCTCCATCTACAGCCTAGCCCTGACATAAGGCTTGTGGGATGTGCCACATTCTCCCTCTTCCCATCTGTTTCAGTCCCTTGCTTTTCTCTAACAAACAGTCCTCTCTCTTCCTTAGGAATTTAATTCTCTCTTCTTTTTTTNTTTTTTTTTGAAAAAATTGTCTTCGCAGAGGAGTATCAATTTTGTCAACATGGCAGTTTATTATTTTGTGTATATATATCAATTATCCTCCTTTCCCCAACCATCACAGAAGTATTAAATGTCTTCCAGAGGAAAAAAAATGAAGTAATGGGGCAAATGAATGTGTAAAGATATTAAGTAACTCATTCAAGGTCACAGAGAGAGTTCATCCAACCACATTAAGGTTTACCAAATATCAGATACTTCCAGAAAATATTATCCTTCTGCTGTAAGTAATAAATGTCCAAGAGTCTGTGGTCCTGTGAAGTTACTTTAGAAACTGAAACAGAAAAACAGATTTAACTGTAGTCTCTCCCATGCTCCTTTGAAGAGCTGCAACGGGTACAGCTTGTGCACACAAACTTAAGTCAAAGCTAACATAACCAACAATATAAAACAGAAGATAATCGACATTACCTATGTGCGACCTTTGTTAGGGTACAGAAGACTGCACTTACAAAAGAAACTTGGTAAGCTATTTCAGGCAATAAGTTTGAAATAGGTTTTGTCTTTTGGGGCTATTTATTCCTCATGACAGTATAAGCTTTTAGTTCTGTTTTTTCTGTCCATAAAACAGAGATAAATATACTTATTCTTTCTTGAGAAGCTTTGTCAGTTCCGAGGAGAAAAAATACAAGAATCAAAAATTATTTAATAAATAAATAGCATTTGTATTTAAATTCTGAAAAGAAAGCCAAAATGTTGACCGGTCAGTTCATTCCCAGTGTTATTCCTTCCTCACTAATTACATGTTTACCTGAGTGAAAAACTTGTTTACACAAAGGATGCTACTGAAGTTATAACAGCCTGTAAGCTAGGCACATAATTAGGCAGTTTCAAATTATATAAATGATATGTCATTTGGTGTCAAATAATTATGGTCTTATCATTTCCCCACTACAGACAGGGCTTGGAAAGTAGGAAAATTACTCAGAAATAACCTTCACATGATGTGATCCAACAGCCCTCCAGAAGGAAGGGTTAGTGATGGAAGAAGTGAGGCATGGGCATCCATCTCCCTACCTGTGCAGTGTCATACAGATCTTCCTTAGGGCAGACAATGAAGAACGAGCTTCTTCATACTTCCTCTCAAACCTATTTCCCCAGGCAGCAAGACTGTTTCAGTCCTGCCCTGTCAGAGGGTGGCACTGCATTAATTTCCCAGCTTCCCCCTCCTTCCAATTCTTTGGCTCTGTTTTATTCAGAGTTAGTGAGAGCAAACAGGAATCACAGAGTGGTATTGCTGCCACACAAAACATCAGGAATTACATCACTGCATCATCCTGCAACTTCTGTTAAAAATTCTGAATGGTATCTTTATGAAGTGATCTCGTTTCACAAATTCAGCCTGTAATCTCTGCAAAATAAAAATCTTTCTGTGTCTATCATTTTGCTGAACTAGAAGCAATTTGTCCACCTAACTCAGCTTTAATACTTCTCACTGAGCTGCCAAACGTGCTTATTTGATCACTGTAATCCCATCCAATGCATCATATATCATCTGATTATGTTATCCACCATGCCAAGGAGAGTCTGATCTTGTCCTTCTTCCAAGGTTACATCATGTGCTGGTAATGATTCAGAAGGCACCACAGCTCAGCATATGTCTTTCCCTGCCTTCAGCATGAAATGTGTAGGAGAGAGGCTATTTGGATACAGCTCAGAGCAGACCATGCAGGCTGAGAGTGTTTTAACAGGAAAAAAAAAACCTTATTGTTGTTTTACAATTTGTTCTGTTTGTCTTTTACTTAGTGGATGATAATTAACTTCACCTTGTTGCAGATAGAACCATTATCCATTTTTTCCACTGCATAGATTTATAAATGCGGTGTGACCTCTTGTGGTGCAATAAAATATTACACATATCATCCATGTGTCACGCTGTTTATACAACCTGCAATCGACATACAGCCCAGATGCCTGGATGGTTAGATTTCTATTAACCAAAGAATAACTCTCGTCTGAGCAATTTTCTTTAACAAAAAGTTTCTCCTCAGTCCTTTAATAAGTGCATGTATTTTGGACAACTCTTAATTACTAGCTAATTCAATTTGCATTAACTCAATCTATCCTTGGATTATTTTCGTTTAATTTTCGACTATGACTTTCAAATTTGACATTCAGAAGTAATGTAAAGATGCTGGTAGTGAAAATGTCACTTCATATTTGTTGTTAATAATGTTTGTCACTGAAGAAACTGATTAACAAGCAACCTGAATCTGATTGTATATATAGGAGATCTAATACACAGATGCCAATGCAACTACTTGCAAAATCTGTCACTGGGTGTTATATATCTATGTAGGTACTGGCGTTCCTTAAGCAGCACAAGGAGTTACAAATGTACTGTTATTGTATGTAGCTACTTTCTATAACCATGCATAGATCTTGTTCTAAAAAGAAAAAGAGGAAAAATCAGGAAAAAGGTGGTATTTAAAAAAAAAAAATCTGAATCTTTGTTGTTCATATTGTATATTACTTGTGGCCATGACAACCAACGATAGCAGCAAGACTGCAATGCCTCTGCAGTCTTACCACAGCAGCAGCCTATTGATGTGCTGCATGCAGTGCACCCAAAGCATGAGAGCCTTGGAGTCCCACATGAGTACCTGCCATCGGGTCTCTGCATAGAAACACTAATTCAATAAATACACCGGAGCTGAAACCAGAAACAACTTTGTTTCTGTTTCTAACATAGCCCTAGTTGTTCATCTCCCTGAATGACACCTTGCAGGATTAGTCTACATGCAATGTTAAAGCTGGTAGAAGCTTAAGGAAACTGTTATGTCATTTTTTATCGCTATTTATAACAGTCTTCACTCATTACTTGAAATACACAGTGATGTCTGAGAACACTTTCAGAAATGGTTTAACAAGTAATTAGCATTAACAACATTGCAAGGAGGATCTAAATCTGATTAAACTTTAAATATTATTCACCTTTCCTACTTGCAGTACAGTATTTTTAAGATAATAATTCAGGGATGTAATTTTGATTTTCTTCCCTTTTTTTATCTACACTTCTGTGTTTTCATTTTTGCTGCATTTACTTTAACTTGTACCAATGGCTGACTGCTTTCCTGGGTCAGTTGTGGTTCCTGATTCAGTTAAAATTAGTTTCAGGAAGACCTATGAATTGTACTGGTGATGTACAAGTCCTTTACCTTTTCATTCTGTGTAAAGGTTTTATTTACCAGAAAGGTGGAAGAAAAAGAAGAAGAAAAAAGAAAAAAGAAAAGAAAAGAAGTCTTAAAAATCCAGCTTATCAAGGAGACATTCAAACTGAAAATGGAAAAAAACCTCAAGCTTTTTGATGGTACAGCAAAACATTTGATGTGTGTATATAAAGAACACCTTTAAGTAAGAAAGAAAACACTTTGGAGTAAGAATATCCAAAATTTAGCTGAAGTTTGCATGTATTTGTGTAATTCTGAACAAATTAATTATTCTAGTGTGGGTCCTCAGCTTTCATTAAGGATGTATAGCGTAATTACAAAATTTCTTTGGAACTTTTGGGGGGGACTTTCACAAGGCTAAAGAGAAAAATAGAACTTCCAAAAGTTATTACATCTTGAGGCACCACAAGCCATGAAGGAGAGAGGGAGAGGGAGAGGGAGAGGGAGAGGGAGAGGAATATGATAATGTGATTATATGATCATGCCCATTTTGAAGAACAAGAACCATCTACATTTGATGGCTCACAGACCTGACTGAATGGTGGCTTTACAGATCAAAGTTAGAGCTGTGTGAAAAGGCATAAAGCCTGCTGAAAGAACAAGATAACTAACTGCTTCTTTATATCCATTTTTACAGAAAACAAACACGATTTTGAAAACTTCTGAAAGCCAGTCAGAATTTTAAACATGAGAATGATTGGATACCCTCAAGTGACAAGAGAAAATAAGCTTACTGCTTTTTTGGGAAAGCGGGGTGCAAATATGTAAATATGTTGCGGATGAATGTTCTGGTGCATGTGGCTGTGGCCACCATGACCAGCGAGGACCCTAAGTCCTGCTAGATGGGCACTGAAGTCTAAAGGCCCACCCCTTGCTTATTATGGGCTCCTACAGTCCGTTACTAATGGCTGTTGTTTAGTGTGCATAGTTGACACCCAGTTTTATGTATGAGTTCCTGTTTATGCATTGCTCATGTTTAATAGACATAAGTTCTAGAAAGTTCTTCTGTACTCGCCATGCCATTGGCTGTCTGTCCTCATTCCCTCCTCCAAGTTATTCTTATTGGTTACCTTTATGATAGCTCTGCCCATGTCGTATTGCCCGATTGGTTGTTTAACTTTTCTCCACCCCTAATCCCTGAGTACAGGAACCCTGGACCCTGCCCTCCAATTGTTCTTTGTCCCTGGATCCTCCAACAGAATAGACCTTTTGGGACCCATACGGAGAAGCCCACTCGTGCCTCTTTGTCTCTGCGGATGCATTGGCCATCAGGTCACTTGGGAAGTTGCCCATTAAGCTGTGGAGCCAGCTTGAGCAAACTGCAGCAACCCAACCCAACATCTGCAGGAAGGATGCTGTGCCTCCCTGGGCAGATCCCAGACTGCAGCATCAGAGTAATATAGACGAAGATGCAATAAAAGGAGGTTGAAGGAATATGGGGAATAAAAGCATGGGCTTCAAGTGAGACCCCTGAGCAAGGTGCAGAGAGAACAGTCTAATTTACTCTGACAGATGTATGTGACAGAGAGAATTCTGGCTGTAACTAGGAAAATAATGGATATCTTCTATTAAAAACATCTTGGGAGGTTTTTTTTCAGCCTCAGATCTGTGAACACAGCCAAGTGAGAGAATTTGTTCTTATAATAAAAGTTCCAGTATCTGACTTCCCATTCATCAATTTCCAGTTAGACAGGAATGGCAGCAAAAGATCCTATGCATTAAAAAACAGCACAAAACATTCACAAGTATTTTAAACAAAGTTTTCTGTTTCTCTTTGTCATGTTTTAGTTCTCTGAGCTGCTATCCTTGAATTGGGACCAGTATGAATCCTTCAAAAATATAATTACTTTTGTGGATCTCTTCCCCACAGCCTTCCTTTTCTTCAGCAAAAATCACACCCCCATTATACCTCTCTGCATTGCTGAAGCTGTCCAGCAAATTTCAGTGGAAGGCATTGCCTGCCCACCTGCCCTACAGTCTAGTCTCCATTTGCCACTTGCAGTTCCTTGCAGACATAAATGCCACCACACAGAAGGATCCAGCTGGCACTTCTGCCCCGAGCCACCACTGCATTCTTCCAGTTATTCCAGGTACTACAGCAGTCAGTACCCAGAATCCTGAAGAGCTGTTACAAGACAAAATGAACAGCCAGGGTTCATTTGAGGAGGTCGGTCTCAAGACAAACTGTTCCTGAGATCTGGATACTTAGTTTTCTTTTTCCTTATTACTTCTACCCCAATGATGTGCGTTTTCCATGTCATAGTCTGTGCACAAGGCAGAAGGGCTGTTGTTTTTCACTGGTCCAACCACCCTGAATTTTGAAAACACTGAAGTGAATTGGTGGGAGTTAACGTTATAAAATTCTAGCAGCCACAGGCTTCATGCAGACTATGGGATCAACCCATAAGACTTGATTTGTATCTCACTTTTTTTTTTAATAATTCCACTTTTCATCTTTTTCAGATTCACAGCAATTAACATGAAAGTAGATTCGAGGTTTTAATGGGAGATATTCTGCAGCTTTCAGTTTTGTTCATCTGTATGTCAGTGACAGAAACTCTCACAAGATTAAGGCTGATGAGGACTGTCTCTCCTGTCCCTTTTCTTGCCCTTCACCTGACACACAAAAAAATCAGAAAGTTAATTCATTTCCTGCTTTTGTATTTTTAACAGAAAAAAAAAGAAGTACATTTCACTTCAAGGAGGCTGCCTTGTATATAATTTTTTTTAATTTAAAAAAAAAAAAAAAAAATTGAAAGATCCAGACTGATTTGGCCTGCAGAATTATGCATACTACTAAGAAGAGAAACTTGTTGCAAAAATCCTGGGAAATGCCTTTTCCTGTAAATACCACTTTCATAGGAAGAAGTAAAACTTACCAAAGAACCAGCTGTTGGCCCTGATGGGCTCCTCTAACAGAGTTTTCAAAAGCTAGGAAAGTGGACAAATGTACTAAAAAGTGCTGATCTTGCAAGCCTGAGTTAAACTCCATAGGGGAGAAACTTAAGGTCTCACAAAATGTGCAAAACCTGTATAGCACAAAAAATTCCAAACACTAAATGACTCTTCACTATTCCTGCAAATCATCTGTCCTTCCATAATGTTTACTNGGAAGACAGCCAGAAAAGCAGAGGCTCAGCGTTGCCTTCTCCTCACCAACACGGCAGCAGCAGCCTCTCTCTCTCTCTTTCTCTCTCTCTCCCCGTGCCAAACGCTGAGTGCCCCAGCCCACCGAGCTGTGTTCCCACCCCCAGGTGCCAGAGTGCAGCCTCCTTGGTCCTTTCCCTTTGTTTTCTTAAGTACCCAGCTATTTGTTCCTCAGCAACACACATGGGGAAAAAATTCCTCAAGGGAAAAGAAAAGAACACAAAAGGAAAACTTTCAAACCCCAACATAGCCTCATGATCCATAGGAAGTTGTACATGCATTTCTCCTGCCACAGTAAGTTTACAATTTAATTCAGCATCAATGTATTTTGGAAATTTTGAAGTATCTTCCTGTGGATGCTGAAAAGCTTTTAGCAGAGAAATCTTTCAGCTTTCTGCAGCATTTTCTGAAAGCTCTGTCTTTCCCATGCAAGCTAACTAAAACAAAGTTACTAGTTTATAAATATTCGTACCTGCTACTTGTTTTTGCTGGATTGTTATGGCTTCAACTAGAGAAACACTTAGGAATGGATGTCTTAGAGTTGGGCCAATCCCCTTGAGGGGTGGATGGCCACAGAACCAATTAGTTTATGCCATTTAACTCACTTTTTGCAAAGTAACATATAAAAGCCCTGGGAAAAACCATTAAATTGGCTCTTGCTGCCATATCTATCTGACTCTGTTCGTGTGGTTCTTCTACGCGTCTGCGTTGCAACATCTTCCCATCAAAAAGCGACATTTTCCCATCAAGTTAAATCCAGATGGCATACATCTCTGGCTACTGTTTTGACTGCAAACGATTCTCCTTGCAGCTGTTCATTCTCCTCATAAAATCTTCTTATAAGATTAAATTTTCCGTGTATAAGCCGTGCTGAAAGGTGAATATCCTTCTAAAGGTTTGAGTAAAATTAATTCATTCTTCATAAACACATGCTACAAATGCTTCATTTTGTTTCTATTGGCATACACTGAGAGATACTTTATTCTCCATGGTTTACTACTCAAAATAGATTACTCAGTATTGTCTGAACTTCAAACTTGACAGGTCTGAAAATTGTTCTTTCAGAGATGAGTGGAGGCAGCACACCTTTTATTCCTCGGGACAAATAGGAGATAGCAGAATTTCTCTTTGTTAAGCCTCCCATAAAGTATCAGAATTTACTTTCATTTTAATTATAAGAAAGCTTTGAGCCAAAAAATGCTTTTAATGAAAGGTGAAGAGATATAGCAAAATAGAAGGTTTAGCAACACCTAATCCTAATTTTCCTATACCCTATTGGGGGAAAAAAAAAAAAAAAANGTTTCAGCTCAGAAGCTCTATTGGGGGAAAAAAAAAAAAAAAAAAAAAAAAGCCATGTTTTGGCTCATATAAGCCATCAACACAAGACTTACTATGTTGTTTCTCTATATAGCAGTTATCTTATGGAAGAACCCTGAAGAAAAACTTAAGAGGGAAAATGGAAAAAAGAATAATTCTGGGATTTGTGTGAAAAAAATACATATAAACATAAATAAAGTCTTAAATGTGATTGGAATATTTCCTCCAAATTTTAGAGAAAGAATCTTCAATGTGGATTAACCCTGTTGAATGTTCATCAACACATGGAATTATTCTTTCTTCTTACAGACAAGTTTTCAAAAAGGTGCCCTGATGCTCTTAGTAACAGATAGTGCAGGTATGAGGATAAATAATTCAAATAATTTATCAGGAAGCACCATCACTTAAAGCAAGATAAAATCAATACATAAAGAGTAGCATGCATTTAATATTGCTCTGCCAATTATGTCATCACTGCAATTTTATTCAGCTTTCATTTAGAATTCCAGGAATATGAGTATTTAGCACTTTAGGTAATAAACTCATAATGTGAGCAAATAGGAGCAAAGAATTCAAGTAGTGACATGGAAGCTTATTAGCAAATTGGCTAGATTGTACTCATTTTTGTAAAGGTGTAAATCCAAAGTCTCTATTATTTTCTTAAAATCAGTTAACATTCTCAATATTGATGGCTATGAGATTTAATGGATAATTATTGGCAGTTTTAGAAATTGCACAGTCTTAGCTACGTAGAGATTTTTTTTGCATGTAAGTGCAATTTCTGTCCTGCATCATAGTCAGTTTTAAATAAAACAGACTCTTCAGTAAAAAGTAAGGCAGAGATGTGTTCTAGATTCATCGGAGCATTATCCAAAGAAGTTAACAGTGTCACTAGTGTTTCTACAGTAGAAACAAAATGGAAAATTAATTCATGAAGCTCTATCCTGGGTGCCTTGTGAATTTACAGGAGATTTATTATATCATATATATTATAGTTGTTAGATTCTGTGCAGGTAAAACAGCCTATTTGAGAAGTGAGGTTCTCTCCTTGATAAAGTATATTGAACTATTTTAATGGTTTCTGCTAAGGTGTTACTGAATTTTATGCAAAATTGTCTGAATTACCATCAGAGAGTTTATTGAGAGGGTATAACGAAACCTGCTCTGAAGATAATCTCATCTTTTAAAAGTTTATGTAATATCAATCTCTAGTAGACATAGTGATTTTTGTTTCTATTATGTCAATGAACACAGCCATACAAAATGATGGCTGAGAAGGAAGGACTGCTTTTCATGGCTGGAAAGATAGTTAGATTGTTCTTGCTTCTATTTTTTTCTGTGAAAATAAGTGATGGCTTTCTCAGTTTTTGGCTAATGATTTGTGAGAATCTTCTGTTCATGAAAGTGACAGATTTATAGATCTCACAGGCAAAATTTAGCCAGGCAGTTACTATGCAAATTTCTCCAAATTTGCCTGTCATTGTGCTTTAATCTTTATTTTATCTGCTTTATCTGCCAACTTCTGTATAGGAAAAGAAATCTCACAAATCCTGCAAGGAAGAGTGGAACCACAGCTTCACACAAATCTTCCAAGTTCAGCACATTCTCTTCCCCATCTTGATCATCCATATGTTGAAAGACAAAAAAAAAAAAATCAGGCTTTCTCCTAGTTAATTTCTCAACCTCCTTCCCTTGTCAAAAGAAGTGCTATTATTATTTATAACGCAGTAGCACCCAGAGATCACAAGTGAGACAGGAAGTCAAGGTGTAATTTACCTCTCTAAAAGGAGATTACTAGCACTGATTCAAGTGTTTTCCTGTTTGGAAGATGCTTGCCTGAACTCCTCTCTCCCATGAAGAAACATTTGCTGTCTTCTCCTATGCAGACAGCTATATTCAGATGTCCACAAAAATCTATGGATTTGGACTGCTTCCTTTGTACAGATTCTCCATGGAATTACATGTTATTCTGTGCATTTAAACCATAGCTGAATATGGTCATTCAGCTGTCCCATACTGACAGCTGCAACAAGCATTTGATCTGTATATAGTCACCAATCTTTGTAATGCCAGGATCAGTTCAGCAGCTCTTGAATAAGGCACTTCTCAACATGATAATAATCTCTTAATTATGCATGTTCCTGCAACTAGTGTCAAGATTCGCAACAGTACAAGATGCAACAATAAAAAAGAGAAATCTAATGGATTTCATGGAAATTCCAGATCAGGTTAAAAAAAGAATCAGGAAAATCTATACAGAGTTTGGTGGGAGACAGTACTCAGGGCAAGGGGAAGTTCCCATTTAGTGGGTTACCCAGCTGGGCTCACATGAAGCACGTCAGTTTCCACGACTACTAAAGGTGCCCTCTCTTGTGAGCAGACAGACAAATACAGAGGCAGGGAAGTGCTGTGGTGGCCCAGCCCACTGCTGGGCAGTCCAATGCCCATCAAATCCTGCCCATCCAATGGGCCGATGAATCAGAAGGGTCTGTCTGTGGGTGAGGCTGAGGTCTGAGGCTTGACCCCCAGTTCTAGAAAGTTCTTAGGTACTCAGTTATTCATTGGTTGCTGTTTTTTTCCCCTCCCCTGGTTACGCCTTATTGTATGAATGTTTTTGGGTTCCTCCCCCTGTGTTACTGTTCATTTGTTCTCCCTGTGTGCTCCTCCCTGTTCACCCCCCCGTATAAAATGGCTTGCACAACCGCGGCCCGTGGGTTTTCTGTCACTGCTCCCTTATGGAACAAACTCCTGGAATGCAAACGAAGAAGTCCTGTCCTGCCTCCTTTGTTCCCGGGAATTTGGGATTGCATCATCCTGCCTCCTCAGGGCCTGCTTTCTGTGCCTTGAGCCAGCACAGCTCAGTTATTGGCCGCCAAGAGCAGACAGACTTCACTTGTCCTGTCTGCTGGAAGGTCGCTGGAGCCTCCCTCACAGGAGTGGTACTCCTGAGGCTCACCCCAAGTGACAGGAAAGTCTGGCTGGGGGCAACACCCATGGCATGCCCTCATCTTTGCCAAATAGCACATTATTTTCATACACAACTCTCGAGGAGAGAGGGCACAGGGAATAACACTTCAGGGCACCCTTTAGGCTGATCAACCTCTAGGTACCACTGGCTGTTTCTGCAGGCCAAAAGGCTGTCACGTAGAAGGATGAGGGGAAACTGAACTAGGGATATCCAGGTGAACAACAACAGCCTTGGAGCTACAGGGAGTTCTTGGAGCAGGGCAGGCTAATCCCCAGCTACAAAAGAGTTTTCAAGCACCACAGGCACCAAAGGCAGGACAGGAGTTAAAGCGGCTTTTCAGGTGTAGGACACCATTGCCACAAGCTGCAGCCTGAATCAAGAGAGTTCTCATTCAGTAGATGAGAAACCTTTCAGCAAAAGAAATTGAATGAACTGAAAAAAAAAAAAAAGTGATGCTGGATGTAAATACAGTTACAACAGAAAAAGAGAAAAAACAATCAAGAATTTATGACTGTCTGGTTTATCTCATTGGTCATTTGCTCTGCTTTTTTCTGAATGGTCCTTCTCCTGAAGATGGAGCAGATGGCACCACACCAGGCATTTCGATGCAGTCTGGGCCAGCACTTTTTCTGGGATAGTGTTGGTAAAGGCTTTTCCTTTCTGACCTTACCTTCCTTTGCTTCACAGCCATGCCTTGCTACTGCTGTCAAGCAGAGGTAGTAAAAGTAGCATCAGCAGGAGTTGCAGTGGCAGGAAAATTTCATTCAGACTTGATGTTTATAGTTTCCACTGGGACCAATGTCGTGGGTGTGTTAATAATAGAAATTTCACTAACCACTGAGTTTGTGCAGTGCAGCTCTAAAAAGCCTTGCTTGTCCCTGGCTCCCTGCAGCAGGGCCACATTGCCTTGAACACGAAGACATGGGAGAGTAGCACTGCTCTTAAAATGATTGCCAAAAATAGCAAGCTTTTGGGAAGGGAGTGTTTGGAGATGGGAGCTTGAATCCACATGTGAGTTTCTGTTAGTGTGAGCACTATACTGGGAGTGCAATATGGTGAACACCAGTAGATGGTCTAGGCAGGGACAGGCATCTGGAGATCATAAACAGATCTTTTAAGCTGAATCAGTTCCATGGAAGAATTTCCCAATGCTGATCTAATTACTTGACCTGGGAAATGCAGAGCAGAAGTGTGGCACTGCAGATGTGCTTCTCTCTTAATGGCTAGGGCTCCACTGGTGACAAGCAGGATGAGAGGCAGAAGTGTTTGGCTTAGAACCTATAGACCACTGGACTGTCCAGGAAACACGTATCAGGAGAGTTCCTCATCTAAGAACAGAGCTCTGGAAATTTGCTATTGATATGCTGAGTTCCCACACAACATATAGGTGCCTTTTACTACTGGCATGCTGAAGCTGGAAGAATTTGTGACTGATGTGAGAATGCCTGACTTCTCCCTGTACCGTCCTAGAAGTGATGGGGAGAAGATCCAACAATTTGAAGCAGATGAGGTGTTCATTAGTTGCTAAAGTACTTCCACCTGAATGTGGGTGAGGCTCATTTTCTATCACAGAACAGCTTGCTGAGAGTTGCTGTGAGTGGCACAGCACAGCCTACATTGAAACATAACCTGGACTGTGATCTAGTGTGTCATCTGTTGTTACAGGGCCAATGTAGGAACTAAAAAAGAAGGACAGCCAAGGAAAAGAACCTGGTAATGCAGAGAGGGATTGGTATTTCCTGGTCTGAGATGAGATTTCATTGTCAGATCTGAAAATATTCAGCATTATAGCAAAAATGTGCCAAATTGGTTCTGACCTTTTAGTAAGTCACCTGAATGATACTGTACTTCTTCTAGACATCAGAATGGAAGGGAGAGACTCCTTACACTATGAAATATGAGATATTTATTTATGTGCTTAGGTATGTGGGTAAGAAAAGCTTTTGCAAATTTGCTGACCCTCAAATTCTAGTCCTAGCTTTTCTCTTGTGAAAATCTCAGAGAATATAAGTAGTTAGCTCAGCTCTTATTTCTCCTATAGTCCTAGATGCCACATATAAGGCCCCTTTTGTCCAATTCCTTTAGCATTGCTTGATCCCTTCCCCACCTAAGTCCTCTTCACTTGGCTATATTTATGTTAATAAGTAGATTTAGCCCCGCAGGAGTAGATCTGTAAAAGAGATTAACTGCTGCTGAGTACCAGATGTCCAGGACACATATTTCACAGAGCAAGGTATGTGCACATACAGCACCTTGAAACAGCACCATGAAGATGAACCACAGAGGGAGCACAGTTTTCCAGATTTAACCCACTGCACAGAGAGGACAGAGGAATTCCAACTCTATAGAAGCTCATTTTTAGGAACGACTTCTAGACTAAATATGGAAACCTATAGGTCAGGTCAATTATACCCTCAGAATAAGAATCACTCTACAAACTTACAGTACAGTCCCCCTTTTTTTTGGTACAATGTTTGTGAACATTGCATTAACACTTTGGAGATGTTCTGTAAAATTCTTACGGTCCTTTCCTCTTCAAAATACCAATATGGGAAGAAAATCATCTTGATTTCAAAAAAAATTTAAGTTTTTCCTCTCCACAGCCAGTGAAAGGGATATTAATTTATTTATTACAAGATGACATCAAGCTCTTTTACCTCCCAATCAGCATTCTCTGCTTCAGAGGATTCTTGAAGAGCAGAGTATTTTACAATTGCATGTTCTTTCGTAGTCATGTAGCCTGATATTCATGCAGTTCCCACACACTCAACAAGTGGCTAAACCAAGGACTGATGGTTCACTGCAGTGCATTACTGTTATTTTTTAAATGTCTAATGCATCTTAGTAGGCAGGTGATAAGAACACTCTAGTTTGTTTCGAAGACTGATTTATTTTAAAAGTATAGATAATTGACTTGCCAGGTAACAGGATCCATATATTATCAACACAAATCTCCTTTCCTCTTCAATAAGGTTTTAAAAAGTAGACATGTGAGTCTGTTCTCCTACACAAAAGTCTATTACTCAATACCATGAAAATGTCCACAGATTTATACCAGTACTCTACTGGGATGCTAAGTTAATAGGTTCTCTAAGGTTTTATTCTGAGTCAGTATCTTTTCTAACAGGTATTTTAACCTGCATTTTGTTAAAACAGCAGTCCAGTTTTTGCATTTTCACCATGAAAATTTGTACCTGTCAACATCAGCACTTTCTGAACAAGGCACAATATGGCAAACCATGGTCCCAAACTAAGGCATCTTTGAAGTTCCTTTTTACTGGGGAACGA
This sequence comes from Rhipidura dahli, assembly GCA_013399225.1. Classification (NCBI taxonomy): domain Eukaryota; kingdom Metazoa; phylum Chordata; class Aves; order Passeriformes; family Rhipiduridae; genus Rhipidura; species Rhipidura dahli. The sequence continues at coordinate 18,646 of VXAC01002364.1, read as the reverse complement.
CCCTGCCTCTGAGACTAAAATAACACACAGCACTATTTCTCCTACAAAATAAAATCTGAGTGACTTTGCTTTGTCCTACACATCAGCCTTGTGGACTGTACATCATAGCCATTGCACACACAGTCATCTATTATTCTCATTTCCCCTCTACAAAAGTAAATCACATTTTTTTAGTCTGCAGTTCAGCTGCCAAAAAAAACCCTAAAATATATATGAAACCTGTTTTAAATTACTTAATAAAGCTTTGCTTACATATATCTTATTCTACCTAATGCTCCATGTGAAAGTAAAGATGCTTTGCTGTTCAGGTGAGTGCATAGCTTTTCCTCTTACCTGATTTTACCAAGTGTGATTCAGAGTGCTTGAGAGTTCCTCCACAAAGAGCACAACAGGAAGCCTCCCTATTTGTGAATTTATATCTGTACCTTTCCAGCCACTTCCTCTGTACTTTTACTACACTCAGCACCCTCCTATTGCCCTTGCCTTTTCTTCTTCCTCACAATACTTCCCTGTTTCTTCTGATCCTTCCTCTTTGACTCATGCACTGTCAGCACATGCCAGTTTTGGTTTGCAGCTGTCAAAGTGCTGAGAGATCACCTCATATGCACATCTTGACTGAGGCATCTGATCCCTGCCTCTTAACATGGATGGGGCTCTGAATTATGACTCTTCCTCCCTTGGTGCACACAGTGGAATGCAGGATCCTCTTCTCTAGCTAGCTTCTGATTTGCACAAAATTTTGGCAGCTTCACATCCTGAAACATCAAGTTTGATTTACAGTAGGTCACTGAAAAAACACATAATCACTAATAATAAAACATAAAGTAAATAAATAAATAAAAATTTAGCACTTGTAAAAGCAAACTGTAAACTAGTTAACATTTTTACCTTAAACAATATCTCAGTATTCAGCAGTTTTGTTAGTAAGAATAATTAAAGAAAAGCATGAATAAATATTATTTTAAACTTCCCAGTTTTGGATTATTAAATTCTATTCTAACAGTAGTTACTGTTATTTCTGAACAGATTATAAAGAAATTATTCATAAGAAGTGTCAGATGGCAGGTGCTTGAATGGAAAAAAGATTTTGCAGTATGATAGATTAAACTGAAGAAGAGCAGGTTCAGACAGAAGATGTATCTACTTCATTGATACTGTCAGTTTATCTTTCTAAATTTTTCTTCTTCAAGTAGGAAGCATTGTCTTCAAGTAGAAGACATTTTTGTCGTCTTCAAGTAGAAGCCATTTTCATCTTGGCTTTATTCCAAATACTGTATTTGAGAGCAATCAAGTTAGCTTTCACAGCTCAGTTAGAAAGGCTCAGAGTAATTAAGAGGAATATAATTTAAGAAAATTGTACCTTCTTGTGTGTCACATTTGCACTGAGACAGCATAATTGTTTCATTCTGGGCTACTGGAAAATTCATGGGTTCCCAAGAATCTGAAGTTGTAAGACCTAATGCTCTCTGTTTGGAAGGAGAAGGGTAAAAGGCTAAATAAAAGTTAAAAATATTTTGTTCATTTATCTGATGGAACATTTTTCTTACATGCAGAAAAATCAGCTTCATTTGAAAGAAAAGTGCATATTTTTGAGACGTCATTAAATGTGCTTGCTGATGTAAAATTCTAGAGCAGGAATTGATGAGGCATCAGTATTAAAACTCTGGAGTAAGAACTTAAGTAAGAACAGGCAATTCTACCTATAATTACAGTGTTATTACCCAATTTAAACACATTCCAACAAAAAACAATTATTTACCACCTCTCAACAAAGCTGGAACTCCAGCCAAGTTCGTGCAGGGATAGTGCTGTGATAACCAGTGCAGCAATAAAATGTCTGGAAAATCTGAAAAAGCATTACCCTGCTCTACTTTGAAGTTCGTTCATTCACTTTTTGTAGATCAAAACTCTTTTTTCTCACTAGACATCCACTTATGTAGTGTTTTACAACCATGTGAAGTGTTTAATAGCCAAAATGCTGGCATATTCTGGTTATTAAATGAGGAAAATACGTAATAACTAAGTTCATTAACATTTTGCATATGATGAGCAATTCCTATAAAAACCAGAAGAGCAAGAATTTTCTTTTTACTGTAACCACCCTTCTAGAAGTGATGCTGGGGGCTGACTCCAACAGTTGGCTTCATGCACCTGTAATACCACCTTTATGAAATTAAGATATGCCTGCCCTCTCTCAGCATTGGTGTAGTTAATGAAAATGCAGAAGTTTTGGACACAAAAGATTGGACCAGTTGCAAGCTTAGGAAAACTAGGCAGCCATTTATGGTGGGACCCTAACCTGGGTAAAATTATTCCAGAAAGGGACAGAAAAATTCTTACCAACTACATTGCCTACACTAGACAACCCAAGAGCTTTTCCTGCTAGAGAGCCTAAGAAAGAGATCAGACATGGCAGAGTTAAAAGTCACTGCTGGAGGAAGATGGTTTCACAGCTGCACCACATCCTATTTCCAAACAAGAAGCATACTTTACATTTTTTTTTCATAACCTTAAGGCCACAAAATTCAATTTTGTCTACACTGATGAGAAGGTGTGAGCCACTTCAGACTGGAGACTGCAGAATTAATATGGTCAGTAAATGCACAAAGCTGAGGCTGGTTTTATTCATCACTACATTTCGATTCACTAATGTTGCTTCTTTATTACAGAATGTGTTATAAAGTGTTCTGGTGCTGAAATGAATCCAGGCTTTATTTGGACAAAAATGGATTGCTAAGCTCAAGCCCAAAAGCAGTGAAAGCTTGCTAAGATGCCCATTCTAGGGTGCCAGTTATATGAGTTTTTTGAGCTCTTTCAGCCAATGCTCTTCTCCTGCCAAGTTTAAGAAACACAGCACAAAGGATAACCCCCAAAATAAAATTCCGTAATTCGCAAATAGGGCCTTAAGTGTATTTCATAATCTCTGCATTTTCCATTTGGAATGTCGGACAAATTATATTTGCACCACAGCCTTCTCTTTGAGGCTCACTAAATGCCAAATGGATTGCTTTCATAATAACTTTTCAATTTGAATGACCACTCTGTTTCTATGCATAATCTGTTTTTGGCTTTAAAAGCCCATGAGGAATCATTCTGGGTTGCAGAATATGGTGGTTACTGTTTTCTCCTTTCTAAACAGTTGCACGGATTTTAATGGAGAGGATAAAAGGGAACATAAAATTCATTAAAGTAGTATTACAGCTAATCTGCTCTTCATAATATTGCTAAAAACTCTCTTGCACAAGTTTATACAACTACAAGCTAGTTAAAAATCTGCATACTTTCCTGCTGAGTTTTAAAGTATTATGGAAGCACTAGGATTGGTACCTCAGACACGAGGTCTAAGGAATTATGCATTACCTGACAGTTTAGTAATAAAGCAGTAGATTGAGTTTTCAAATACCCTCTGCTTGCTGCTGATGTTATATTACTGCAAGCTACTCGGTAAATAGTGTGATGAGAAAGCACATAAACCCTAAGACACCTGATTATCAGGCACTGTCTGAGTTTCAGTCTGAGGCCAAACTACTCATGGCTTCCTAGTGATCAAGGCACGTGTTGTCTTAACTGCAGGGAGGTACTGCTGAGAGAGCCAAGTCTCTGCCACCAAAGCCTGTTTGAGGCTTAACCTGCTGTGTCACTGTGCTCCTTTGTAGCCCCTGGTTGCTGCCTTTTGTATGGCTCTGCATAAGGCAGCTCACTTAACACTAAGTCAGGCATTGCTTAATATTGTGCTTTGCACAGCGGAGACACATCCCAGGAGCTTTTCCATTGATTTGACTGGGCTTTAGATGATCCCGGTAAATATTAAGAAAAACTTCAAAAGCTGGCAATTCTAATTATGCCTGGCAGGAAGATTTCCTCTGATATCCAGGCACAATAGTAGCAAGCCTCACAGAATTAAATCTGTAAAAGCCTTTTTTTAGGAACAATGCCACTGTCTCTGTACATACCAGTATGCAAGATCACAGTCTGATTTGATTTTGTTTCATTTATGTCACAGCTTTTACCATCTCAGCATTTTAATTATTAAAACTTTAAACTTCTCTTTCTACTTCTATAGAAATAGTCGATGGATATGAAAAGCCACAGGTGAAAATCAATAAATAATGCATATTATTTATACATTGCAGTAGATAGCAAAGAAGTTGTTTTCTTCTTTCAGTACATATGCATCTGACAAGCATGGACTTTCTGATGGATTTGACTTCTGAGTGAATTTGTCTGTGATTTCCTGAAAAATATAGAAGACATGGAAAAAGTATGAAAAAAAACCCCTGCAGCTTTACTTTTCATTTCTTATTGAATTCTTTTTAGTGCTTCACTAAATATACATTGTATATAAATATACATTTATGATATCAAATGTATTACTTTCATCATTTTAAATAAGATTTTCATTGAGATGTAACTTTAATAATTATACTGTACTAAACAGTCTAAATGTTCACAAAGTATTTTTCTTGTACACTGCCTCAAGGGAAGGTTAAAAAATTAGTAAAGAATAATCTTGTTGCTGAGCTCCTAGATACATACTCACTTCTATCATATAAGAAATCCTGTTTCTCAGGTAGGAATTTTACCACTGCTCCCACAAATTTCCTGCTCTCAAGATTTCGCCCCTTTTTCTTCGTATGGTTGGGGTTTGCAGTGGCAGATGGCTCTCAGCCACATCAAAAAGCATGCCCTCCTTCAGAGGTGGGTTCCTTTGTCTGAAAGGCTCTAAGTAGCCTAAGTGGTCATTGTTAGCTGCCACAGCCATAGGACCCTTCCTCTGACATCAGTGCATGGTCAATACAAGATTTTGTGTGTCAAATATAAAATGTAGGAACAAAAAAATTATTTGTAGAATTATCTTGAATTAAACAAGAAAAAAGAAGAAAGAAAAGAAGTACTGTCCATCTTGTAGTGCCTTGCTTCATGTTTAAGTCAATTCAATCCTACATTTTAAGTGGGAATCAAGTGGCCAAAAAACTTCTGGTCAACTGAACTAATACCCTATGGAGTTTTAGGGCCTGAGCCAATTCATCTCCGCTGTCATTTGTGCTCCAACCAGCTCAGCTCTGCCTGCACAGATGGCAGTCCTGCCTCCAGCTGTAGCCTGGGCACACACACATCCACAGGTATATCAGAGCACTAGCTACAAAAGAAGATAAACTCTATAGATCCAAAACATCAGTGAGCCTTGCCTGTGACCCAGGCATATTTACTGCCCTGTAGCGGTTTCAGGGTGAATAAAGCCTATGATGTGTTTTCCTGCTCTGGTTTTTAAGACTTAGTAACACGTAATGCATGTCAGAAAGAGAAAATTTTGAATTATTAGGTACGGCATTCCAGGTTTCTCAAGGCTATGTAAAAATTAAATCAAAATATGCTGAGCTTTTCCCATAGTCAGAAGAAAGTCCCAAAGCAAAATCATCCCCTCTAATCTACTTCTCTATTCCTAGTATGTGTTTTACAAATAACTTCTGCCTTATCAATTATTTTACAGATACTGAGGACAACCTGTGATGCATTATTGAAAAGAAAGAAGAATTATGTGTAGAAAGTGAATTGCTTAATTGGATGTTTCTAACAGCCTGCCACAATTGAATTTAATGAATATTTAATGGAAATATAATGTAGCTATTTTTAAAAAGAAGCTGACGACTGCAAAAAAAAAACAATGTTCACAAATTGGGACATTGGATTAAATGGAGTGCACTACAAAAAAAAAAAAAAGGAACAAAGACAGACACATGAACAAGTATTAACAACAAAAAAAGGCAAAACAAAATTATAATTAAATAAAATTAAAACATAAGGACCAGGTAGAGGAACATTAACAGCACCAAACTATTTTAATATAGCTCAGCATACCTGCAGAATTTCTGCTCTAGGCACCTCCAGACTTGCCTCCAAGCAAAGAGAGCGAGAGCTCCACGGAGGCCCTGGCTAAGGCCGAAGCCCTGAGCAGCCTTCCCGAGCCAAGCAGGCAACAGGTGCTTGCATTGGCTCCAACAAGAAGGGACTCAGCTCGCACCTCCTGCCTTTGCCCGTCTAATCCGACCGTGCGCCTCAAGGCTTGCAGGCTGCCCCTGGGAGGAGGAAGGCAGCGGCAGGAAATGGCGAGAAGAGGCCGAGCCCAGAGACGGAGAAGACCAGCCCGAAGGGAAGAGGAGGAAGAAGGACTACGGAAGACGCTGATGACACAAGAGGCCAAGGAGGCTGCGGCACGCCCAGAAGCCCAGGTATGCACGTGCCAGCCTCTGCTGCCCGCCTTTGTCTCCACTGACTGCCCTGAGTCAGCCCAAGGCACCGGCAAGGGCCAGCCGAGGCCTGCTGCCGGGCAGGGCCTGGCGAGAGCTCCACGGCAGCGCTGCGGGGGCTCTGCAGCCCTGGGCTTCCTCCATGCCCACCCACGTGCTGTACCTCCGCAGGAGGACTGCTGCGCGCAAGGGAGAAAGCGGCCGAGGGAAAGGCTGTGAAGATGGAGCAGCTGCAGTGCCTCTCCCTCGGTGGAACTGTCGAGAGCTGCGCTTCAGAGATCGGGCCTCCGCCTTGGCGCCTCCATTTGAAAAGGTCCCGGTGCATGCCTAAGGAGGTAGGTCTCTTGCTCTTGGCAGAGAAAGAGACTGCTTTTTGGCCTCTTGCCCCACCATGCTGCCCCTGTGCCCTCTTGCCTTGGCCGCTGTGGCACCTCTGTCCCCTCTGGTCGTGCCGGGCTCCGTGCCGGCAGCCGGGCCGGGCCGAGCAGCGCCTTCAGCCCCAGGTGCCGGCTGCCCCCACCTGACGGGAGCTGCGGGAAGTGCCGCGGGCACCAAGCAGTGTCCCCCGTCAGGGGCCGCGGGGCTCAAGGCACCGGCTGGGAGCCGCTGGAGGGCCGGTGAGGCTGAGGGCACCGGGGCTGCTGCAGGCGGGACGGTGCCTCCGAAGGCCCCGTTCTGCTGAGGTGCTGCTGCTGCCTGCGGCACCGAGAGGACGGTGAGGCGGCGGGGGCCGGGGGGAGGCAGCGCGGCTGAGGGCTCTGGGGGAGCTGAGGCCGATGGCGGCGGAGGCTGGGCGGGCAGGGAAGAGGCACGGGCTGACAGGGCTGGCGGGACTCGGGGCACTGGGGACGCTCGCGGGGGTGGCAGCGGTGCGGGGGCTGATGGGCTGGGAGGTTTTGAAGGGACTGGCGCGGTTGTCGCTGTGTTGGGGCTGTGGCGGGGCGCCGGGCACGCTGCGAGTGACTCAGTGCTCCCTTTGCTTCCCAGATCTGCGTCTGCCCGACGCTTCCAGAAGGACCGCTCTCTCTGCGTGGGACCAAGCCAGCGAGGGGGAGCTGGGGAGGAATGAGCCGGCCGGTACCTCGTCCTACCCCGAGATGTACGGGCTTAGCATTGTGCCTGCACATGGTTACGTCTCTGTCTGCCTCCAGTTCTAGCTCGGCACGTACAGAGTGATAGAGCTCCACAGCTCTGTATCTTTAGTTACAGGGGTCTGGAGATGTAGCTCAGTGTTAAATATGAGAAAATTAAAATGAATTTTCGTGCTTAAAGGAGAATAAGAAGAATGCCGTTCAAGGCACAACAGTTTCGCTTTATATCTGTTGGTTGTTCTATGTTAAAGTTGGACCTTGTTTTGTCCCTGTTTAAAGGTTGGATCCAGTGTTGTAAAAAGGAGTAGCCCAGGCCCAGTTTAACATCAAAATCCTAAGCCTCAAACCTCAATCTGAGCTAAAAATAACCAGCCCTGTCACCTACTGCGTACGTGACTGGAATTTTAATGAGGACTCCTTCCCGCCAATGTAAATCACCCCTAGACTCAAGCCATCTCATAGGTGGGAAGGGGACCCTCACTCAAAACCATTAACCAATTAACATCAAGAATTTGGGTAGAGACAAGAAAAGGTCTCCTCCCTCCAAAAACCCTTAAATACCCGCTGCACCCAGGGGTGTTGCCTTTTTCTCCTCAAGCTCTCTGAGACGTTTGGGGTGAAGGGTGATTTCTCAGGTTACCGACTAGCTGAGCAAAGGCCTCTCCTTACTGATTAAGGATCTCTCTTGTTAACATCTTTTGAGCTCAGCTCCTAACCGAGCTGCTATAGTCTGTCAGCCGGCAGACTAGGAGATCTGATTGCTGCCCCACCCGGGGTTTGTTATCCATGTTCTTTTTCGCCTGTTCTTTTTTGTCTAGTACGGGGATTCCGGAATAAAACAAAACTGAAAACTCAAGTTTTGTGGATTGTCATCTTTTTTGACACTCAGTACCTCGGTAATTGTCCACTTCTGTACCGGCTGGCCTCGTGCCAGAGGCATTTTTATCCACAAGTCAAGGGATGTACAGAACGCCGATTGTTCTGTTTGTGCCTGGATCAATTTCTGCGTAAACACGCCTGGCATTGCACAGCGTGGTTTGAATCGCCCTGTAAAGCTGCGTGGCGTTGGACAGTTTGCTTGCAGCTCTGTGGGTATTTAGAGAGTGCCTTGGATGTTTGTCACTTTGTCTCTGTACATGCATCTGGCTAGGCGCCACTTCGCAAGCTGTGGCTTTTTAGGTGGCATGAACAAGTGATCTCTGGCACTGTCCAGGGAGTCAGCAGAGATGTAGCAATGTGCAGCAAGCCCGGGAGGGAACTTGTTCATTGTATCTAAGATGCGCGGTGTGGGGGTTGGGGTGGGTAGAGGAAGCTGTAACAAATTCCCTGTTGCAAATCCAGGTGCCTTTGGTGCTCTTGTCTCCAGGCAGTGCCGCCATTGCAATGTGCAATCAGGGCAACATTGCAAGTGAAATGGCTGTTGCTTTGTGGCACGAGGAGCAACTGGCAGCTGTGCGCCTTAGCATCTGGGAGGCTTTGGGCAAGGCGTGCTGATGGGGGCTGGGGGCAAACGGGCAGGCGTGCCCTGCAGATCCTCCCTGGTTGCGTAAAGGTGGGCCAAGAAAGCCCAGCAGGGTTGGCGTAGGCGGCGCGGCCGCATGGTCCAGCAAGAAGGCGCTGCAAGGGCCTGCTGAGGAGAGCTCCAATTGCCATTGGGACACTGGGCAAAGGACAGAAAGGCCCAGTCCAAGAGGGCATCTCACTTCCTTCGGGACAGCCCGAGCCATCTGTGCTTCTAGGCCTGTGTCGTGTCCCGTTTTTGGGTGCTGAGCATGGGCAAATCACCTGCCCCTGAGTTTTAGCTCTGGCCTCCAGATCTGGAGGCAACCTCCTGCCACCGCAGCAAGCACCGTGAAGGCAGTGACCATGCTGCCAGACACGGTCGGCTACGGGCTCTCTGGCAAGCAGGGGCACACTCCAGCCCCGTGCCTTGGGCGTGTCCCCCTCGGCACTCTCCACACATGGGATATCTTGCTGCCAACTGGGAGCCCTCGGACAGCCTTGGCTCGCACTTTGGGCCACGCCAAGGCACTGCAGTATACCAGGGTGATGGGCCAAAGTGCCTTGGCTTTCGCCCCGAGCTGCACAGGCCACGGGGAAAGGTTGCCTGGTAGCAAGGTGCAGGCCTGCCCGCCTGTGCTGTCCTCTGCAGGTGCTGTTGCCACTGAGAGAAATGAGGGTCACTCTCCAGTTTGGATGTAAAAGTTTAATAAAGGACAATCGGGGACAAAGGCAAGAAAGCAAATTTCCCAGCGCCCACTGCTTTGGCACTCAGCCAAGAGCCCGCCTGCTACTGCGAAGACACCCTCGACATAGCTGTCCTACGACATCAGCCTAGTGCACGTTCATAATCAATGATGCAGATTCAAGCTTTTCCCCAAACTAGTTGGCAAGTTGCAGGATCTGTTTAGCACGGCTCCTCCTTGGATCTGCCTTTTAGGAGCAGGCGCATTTCTTGCCTGTGGTTTTAGTCTGCTTTTATCATCACCTGCAGAGTGGGCTTTAGGCCATGGTTTCTGCAGATGGTAGCTGCCCATAGTCAGCCTCCCTTGTAGCTAAGGTTAGGTAATGACAGACAGAAAGGCCTTAGTTACAAAACGACATCTTTAGAACAAAGCTACTGTCACATGATTCCGTGTAGCATCCATGTTAACATTTGCAGAGAGGCAATCTTATACTCTGTATCTATCACAGCATGGAGTGTTGCAGGGCGTGGGCTGCGTCCTCGCCTTCTGGCCCCTACCAAGCAAGAGCCAAACAGCAGCGAGATGATCCCAAGCGCTCAGCATTTCATGACGCTCCTCCAGGTGTGCTTCTGGCCAAAGGCACATGCCACACAGGCCTCGGACACTTTGATGAGTTTTGCAATCTAGGGTGGTGGACAAGAATGCCCAGCTGGAAGTACAGCTGATGAAGTCATTCCCCATCTTGCTTTGGAGCCCTACTGAAGGGCTCTGCCTTGCCTCCATCCCCCCACTGCTTATCTCAAAATCCAGCATGACAAAAGCAAAGCTGTTTGTTTGTTTTGGTTGTGGTTTGGGTTTTTTGTTTTGATTTTTTGGTTTGCTTCTCTTTCATTGGGTTTTTCATCTCTCCATTTTGTTGTATTTCTTTTTCTTTCCAAACTGCCTTAGTCCTTTTGCATTTTTCTCTGGCTGTGTTACATTACCAGCTGAAAACCACTACTTTTTTTTCAATTTTGTCCTGTAAGGACACATCACTGAAAAGTTCCCTACTCTTTGCAGAAATACAAATGACTCTACGAGTCCCAATACCACTACTGACACCTGGGTAGTCAGTCTGCATGTCATCCAGGAGGATTTGAGCTGTGGAGTGGATCCTAAATTTGCGTGGATCTCACAGCTCACATGACTGGATCTCATGCTGGTCTCTGCTTTTAGTAATTTTTTTTTAAACCACATACCTGAAAACGTGCTGCTTCATTTCTGTATCTGCTGCAATCTCCTTTTCTTTTGAGCCAGTCTTGACTCATTCACCTGTAGTGATCAGCAGGTCCCCTTATCTTGTCCTTTCTGAAAGGCACAGCAAATGAACCTAACAAATAAATTATTGGCTCATAATAATACCTGAGAAACAGACTGAAGGAGAACATGGGTGTGAAGCCACCAGTGTCCTCCCAATCACTTCAGCCTGGATTAAAATTAGGTTAGGGTTGTTCAGACAAGTCTCTTCTGAATCCAGCAATTGCTACCCTACACTGCTCCAGTGCCATGGCTTTACAGCAAACTTCAAATTTCAGAAGTGTAAAAATTTTGAAAATTAGGGAATTATTCTTGTGCTGGCACATATGTTCTAATTCTTAATCTGTAGTGATTGTTATAGCATGCCCTGTACATGTTTCTACTAATGCAAAGGTGTTCTCTCAAGGTGAAGATCTTTCCAACAAGTGGCTTCACAGGATTAACCATGTTTTGTACTCTTCCAGACTTCTTAATCTTCTTAAATTAAATGTATTTCCTTTAAATCTGTTTGTATCTCTTCTTATCCTTTATTCTGAAAAATGATAGAGTGCACAGTACACATAGTTACTGCTTTTTATACTTCTTTATTTTAGCCCAAGCCAACAATCTTTTCTATTTGCTGACAGACAACAGACAGATAACACAGTATCACTTTGAGAAAAGAACATCAAACTGATCACAGCATTTCACATAAGGAATTCTCTGTATACCCTCCTATATACAGAAGGGATATTTTTACTGAAACATTCATAAATAACTATAAAATTTTTCCATATTAAGTTAACTTAATGCCCAAGACTGGGGAAAAGCAGTAGAACCATTTTTCCAGTTTGATTTTATGAGGATATTTCTTCCAAACAATAACAGCATCTGAAACTATGTATAAAACTATTTTTTGATTTTTTTTCCATTACCCTTTCTAACACATTTTAATGTTATTTCAAAATACTTCTTTCAGCATGCCTTCTTTTACCTCCATCTCTTGTCAACTCATCTAACTTCACTGGGTGTCCCTGAGTTACTTCACAGCTTTCTCTGATTTTGCCTATCCAGTAAAACTATGTATTATCTGCAAAATCTGCTTTCTCATTGATCACATATTTTTATCCAGTGATAGATAAATATATTAGGCAACATCACTTTTTAGTGTGACACAAAAGGGCATCTACAATGCTGAAAACAATCCAGGAAAAATCTCTTAGCCAATTTCTTATTCAGGACTGTCATACACCTCTAATCTTGTGTGCAGCTAGTTTCCAGAATATAATATTGACAGAGATTTTGTCAAAGGCTTTTGAGTCAATAATTATAGCTGTCAGTGGTCCATTGTCCACAGTTTGGAGGCTTCAAAAACAATTACCCATGACTGTAAAGATAGGTTTCTTCTCTCAAACATGGATGATTTAGTATTTTTTATTTTGTCACTATTTCAAAATATATACATGATGGCACAAAGAAAGCACAGTGAAATAAAACTTACCTACTACCTTTAAAATAAATTACTAAATTACTGTTTCATTGTTTTAAAAGATGTGTACTAGTTCTGTTGAGATCAGTCTGTCTTTCTAGTAACTCTTTTATATTTTTAATGAATTCTTGGGTGATTGTTGTGAAAGACTAAACCATTAAAAAATCATTCCACAAGTCTTCAGTCACTCTTTCCCAAATTGTAATGGAAGTGTTTCTCCCTTTTCCCCACTAGGTATACGACCTGCAGGACTAACTTTAGAGAGCAACAGCTACAGTTCTTGGGTCAGTTTGGGGTCATTTTTCCCACAGAGATGGGTCCATAATGACATGATTCCACACAAAATGCTTCAGAGGCAAATTCAGGCAGAGAGTGAAACTGATGTCACCCCAGGCCCAGCATTTTTCTGAAGGCTTGCTGCCCTGCTCCATTTCTGAATTAACTGCCAGAGCCAGTTGTCCCACCAGTAGCCAACAGGCTACAAGGGGAGCCCTGCTGTCTGGTCAGTATGTTCTCAAGCAGCTATGCTGCCAATTTGTCCCTTTTTTTATGCAGAATTGCTATGAAAAGACATGCTATGATTTGACAGGGGAGAAAATCATATAGTATTAATACAAATTCTATGTTGAAACAGTATTCTGTTTTATTATCTTTCTGTGTCAACAGAAAGGAAAACAATATAGACCAGTAGGCTGACAGTTTTTGGAGAGTTCTATAGAAAATTCTTGCTCTAATTCCTTGACTTTCATTGTATGTCATTGTATCCTCTAAAATGATATATTCTTTTTGGTTTTTTTCACAGATAATCAAAACCCTTCAATTTCTGAAAAATTAGTTTTACTGGAGCAAGGGAACTTCTGAATAAAAATCTCAGATTGAAACTTAGAGATCACAAGTTCTGGGATGACAGAATTGAGCATGAAAAGTAATCTATCGACACAAGTAGAAGAATCTGTAAGTCTTGCAGGATTATCATCAGTCATCTCAAACCATGTAGAACTTAACATGGTTAGATAACAATAAAATTTTTAGTGGTTTGTTGACCTAAGGGTTTAGAGAGCCCAGTGTTCATCCAGAGGCCATCATACACTCATTCCAACACAGCAGGCACAACCACAAGAATGTAGTATGTTCAATGAAATAATAAAATATGCCAGCTTTTCGTAGCAGTATGAAAGCTAAGACCATACTATTCTTTTATTAAACATGCCATATCTGGTAAAGTCAGTATGTTGGAGCCCAGAGTGGAGAGTGTGTTCCTCTCTCTGTTTTGGAGCCTGTTTTGGAGCTTTCTACCCCCATGTATGGCCCTGTCTCCAACCTTTGCCCATGGAACAATTTATCAACACTCTGGGAAACAGCAGAAACTCCTTTGTTTAAGTTAGGTGATAGAATGTTATGTAGGATTGTCACTGGGTGAAAATTTAGAGGGTTTGGGGTTTGTTATTGTAGTAAATAGGTAAGAGGCAAAAGAGGCAAGATGGAGGGTAGGTTGTTGTTTGAGCCTTTCTCCTTCCTTCTTCAATCCCTCCATTTTCTGCAACATGATTATTGGATAAAATTTGCTGCAGTTTCTGTAACATTGACAGGGCTATTTTACGGATATTTGTTCAAATATAAAAATAACTTGTGTTTTGGGTATTAATTGGATAATAAGTATATAAGAACCCTCTGTAAAGGTGATAAGCACCCTCATTTTTCTCTCTCTTTGCTGAGTGCTGTGTTGCTGCAGCCGCAGCTTTTTTGAGATAAGAAAAATAAACAATAGACAACAGTAACTCAGTGCCTTATTTTCCTTTCTATCTAATTCCTAGAGCAGGGAAAAGTATTTTTTTTTTAGTTATGATAGATTTACAACGCTCTGTCGTAACATCAGTATTAACTACAGCTTTTACAATCTCATGTTTAAGCTCCTAAACATATGGTAGAGGAGAAAAAGAGCAAAATGAGAGCAAATAGCATTGAGAATCTCTATTTTGTACTCTACAGATAGATCAGTTTTGCTTTCAGTGAGGATATGTATTTCATTTTTGAGTCCTAAGGAACCACACGATGGAGACATATAGTAGGTAACACATTAGTTAAATCAGGAGCTTTTTGCAGGAACATAATGCTCTGCAGGAAGGAAAATTTTAACCACATGCTGTTCAAGAAACTTAGTGAAATGATTTTACACACATGTATTTAAAGTTACTTAGTTGCTACAACTTACTTACACCTTCCTTTCTTTGTTTAATGTAAAGAACTTCCAAAATCCTCTTTCAGAAGCCTCTCTTGTATGTCTTTTTGTTGCTTATTAGACAGCACCGTAACTCTGTAGACCACTGAAAGTTTAAAAACCAAGGTATTCTGATGTAGTGGTTGATACTAAAAAAATTAATTGCATTACACTCCTCTGAATTATTTTTCTGAAACGTGCCTTAATAGCACAAGAAATTTTCATTCAAAAGTGGTATCTAAAATGCCAATATACTGCTAAATTCCTGTTCTTACAGAGTTAGGCTTTTGAAAAGACATAATTATAATGAGCCACATATGTGTGACTTAGAGCAAATCTCTTTTGACAATGGCTAAGTATTTTCAGTTTGAAGAAACTTGTCCTGCAAGTGCAATGCCTACTTTTCAGTCTGATTTGGTGCTTTTTTCTTTTTAGAACTATACTCTCTTAAGAAATAGTCTTAAAGTACTTGGATGATGCTGCACTACAACTTCAGAAACCAAAAAAAAATCTATCAGTTCACGTCTCATAAGGCAACTTATTGTGGATAATTATAAAGGTAAGTAATGTCAAGGCAACTCATTATAGTGTCAAGACACTATCAATTTACAAATGTCACCCTTTTAAAATTAGAAATAAACAAAACCAGGTAGTAACAATAATAATTACTGCCGCGGCTGCTCAGCCTGGTTCTGACCCAGTCCCCGGATGGTTTCTCTCTGGCTCAGAGCCTGCACGGNGCTATCCTCAGAGACTGGTTCCAGCGCGGGGTAATCCACCCATTCTGAGCCCCCCACGCTGCAGGCAGTCTGAGCGACTGCAACAACTCCCCCGTTTGTTTCTAGTAAATTAAAAATAAAATTTTTAACAACACTTTTCAAAATACAGATGAGAAAACAAATGGACAGCACCATAATTAAAGTAAGACCAACATCCTTAATAATGGAGGTCCACCACCCTGAAATTCCCCAACCAGACAGAAAGTCCTCTAGCCATCCTCTCGACTCCTGCTTGATGGAATGGACCAGGTCTTGCATCCCTTGAAGTGCTTTCCGAACATCTGGTGCCCGTGAGGTCAGGTTAAAGCAGCAAAGCCCTTCGAACTCCTGGCATCCGTGACGGTGCAGCAGCAGCAGATAGTCAATGGCTGCACGATTTTGCAGAGTTGCCTTCCTGGTTATTTCCTCGTCCTCGAGGAGGTTGCTGATGGCAGTTGGTGTCAAATTGGCCTGTTTTGCCACCCAACACTCTAGGGTACCCAATTCTCCCAGGGCCTTAGCTGCAGCCACCCAGGGCAGAAAGACTGCTACAGCTGATTGGTGGAGATGTGACCAATGAAAAATGTCTGAGTAACATTTCGAGTCTAAATCTTCAAAGCTTCTTTTTTGGCAGGTCAATTGGGCTACGTCATTGTTTTTCCAATTTCCAGTCACATTTTTGTTTCTCCAAGCTAAAATTTGGGTCGTGTTGGGTAAACAGGGTCAACTGCCCAAGGGTGCATGGCCTTCCTTGGAGGCAAGAGGGGATGCCTGCCCAAGCATTGTTAAAAATGATATGATTTAGAATGAATATTCGTATTCACAGCACAGACACACTAGGACAGACACACTAGGAGACACTTTCCAGAGTTCCTCAGTTTTTATAAATCCAAGCTCCTTATCCCTGTTAAAAATTTCATGTGAATTGGTTTGTTATGTTCTATATAAATTGTTCTTGTTAATGGTACTTGTTAAAAGAAGTTCTATGTATGTAAACTAAAGTTTCATATAAGTTATGCAGTTAAAGTAAGTCAAATCCTTTATAGAAAGGAGGATGCCCAGCCCCCAGCTCATTTTCTAAGGCTAGAACTCTGCTCCGAGATAAAAACAACCATAAACCGTTACGCTTGTCACCCAATTGTATCAAAACTAGAATATTAATGAGGCTCCATCCCGCCTATGCTAATGAGCAAATAACACCACCCCTAGACCAATACCTAATTGGCGGGAAGGATCCCCTCATTAATTAGTAGTACCAATCGGAATCAGTCTTGAAGGAGGGGAAACGAGTAAACCCAGCCTACTAAAAAGAGTATAAAAAGCCCTACACCAGAGGGGCTGTGCTTTTTTGCCTCGGAGCGCTTTTCGGAGCTGCTTGGAGCAGAGAGCCATTGCTCGTCTTACTGATTAGCAGTGGAGATTGAGCTGGAGCTGGGCTCTGGCCTCTGACCCTTCCAGGCTTCATTATTGCTTTAAAACTTGTTGCCCAGTTCCTTAAGGCTACCAAACGGCCGTCAGCCAACGGGCTGGGTAGTCCAATTGCTGCCATACCTAGGCTTTTCTTTTTTTTTACCGATTTCTGTTTTTTGGGGATTTTCCGGACAAAGCAGGGTTTCAATAAAGGCCATCTTTTGGAACTCAGCTTTGAGAATTTTCTTCCCTTTTTGACAATTCTCTGGGGACTCGTCCGGGATCCCCATCTTCTTCCCAGATTTAACTAAAATTGCGATTTTTTGGTTTTTCCCCAATTTTTGTAATTTTTGTGGGTTTTTTTCCAAATCTGGATTATATGCAGGATCGAAGGCAGCAAGAGGACTACGAGGGACATCCAGGAGCCTGGTGAGGCCAAACCCCGTTGTGGAATTTCGTTAGGGAAATTAAGCTCCAAAAGGAGCCACTTACTTTATAGAAAATTTACTTTAAGCTTTCCTTAACGTGGGCCCTGTAAGTGTGGTGTGTGTGAGGAGATTGGCCATCTCCAGAGTGAATGCTGTGTGAGTGAACAGGACGAGGAGGCTGTGTCAGCGAACCCTGTTCTGGTTTTGGGGCAAGGAACTGAGTTCCAGAACACAGACTGACTGAAAGTAGGGAAGCCATCAAAGAAAATTTGATTTTAAAAATTGGCCCCTAGAAGAAGAAAGTAGAAAGCGCGCGTTCTTTGTCTTTTGTTGAGGTTTCTTTTCCTATTCTACCTTATTCTACCATCTTTTATTCAAACCTTAAAGTAGGCAACTTTTTTTTCCTGTATTTCCTGAGAAGCTAGACGCAAACTTGTAAATCTGGAGGATTGGTGTTCTGTTCGGCAAGTTTGGTTGGTCACCCTTGGTAATTTGGTTGTTGGCTTCGGCCATTTTGAATTCTTAGTCTTGTGAACTTTGATTTTATCTCTTGAAAATTTGGTTGGTTTCGGCCATTTTGGGTTGTTGGTTTCGGCCATTTTGCTTGACAGTTGTTAGTTTCGGCCATTTTGAATTCTTAGTTTTGTGAACTTTGATTTTATTCCTTATTAATTTGGGTGATTGACAGTTGTGAGTTTCGGCCATTTTGAATCCTTGGTTTTGTGGACTTTGATTTTATTTCTTATTAATTTGGGTGATTGACAGTTGTTAGCTTCGGCCATTTTGAATCCTTAGTTTTGTGAACTTTGATTTTATTTCTTATTAGTTTGTTTGGTTTTGGCCATTTTGGATTGTTGGTTTTGTAATTTTAGATTTATTGCTTATTAATTTAGTTTGTTTACCACGGTCGGCCATTTTGGTCCGGCCATTTTAAATTTAGTTCTCATAATTAGTGTCATAAATAAAACATGGCATGATTTTTTGCAATAAATCGAGGTACCTGATAATGAATGTTAAGTGTTAATGAAGTTAAGAGTTAAGAGTTAGAGGTTGAGAATGTTAAGTGTTAATAAAGTTAAAAGTTAAGAATTATATTAGAAGTTAGAACTGTTAAGTGTTAAATAAAGTGAGGAGGAAAATTGTGTTAGGACGTTTTAAGTGTTAAAGTGTTAAACTTCCCCAAATCACCCAAAGAAAATGTACCCCCTATAGGTTTATAGTGAGTGTGTTAAAAGAAAAGCTTTTGTTTCTATTGTAATATTTTGTTTTTCTTTGACTTGTAATTGCCTTCAAGCCCAATCCCCCTTCTGATATTAAAGGCACTCTGCACCCCTTGGTCTAAATTTAGAAACATAACCGTTAAACTTCATCTCTCTGCCGCCCTTGCACGGAATACTAATGAGGGCCTTCCCGCCTTTGCAAATTACCCCTAGACAACAATCCATCGATTGGCAGGAAGGTCCCCCTAATTCATTATTATCACCAATCAACAGCCAGCAGGGAGGGGAGAATATTAATTCGGACCAACCCATCCAAAGTTGTA
>VXAC01002362.1:253411-292476 GCA_013399225.1 Rhipidura dahli | reverse complement strand
AAAAAAAAAAAAAGCAGAGAAGACATCAAAGTCACCATCAGATTAGACCTGAAACCTCAGAATTTTATTATAAATAAAAAGAAATCATTTCTCCTTTCTTGAGTGTGCAGATTCAAGAGACTGAATAAACATTTTGGCTTTTAATAAAACATCTCTTTTCCTGTCTTATGGTAGCACAGAGAATTTGGAATCACAGACAGATTCAACGCAGGCAACTTCAAGGTTGGATCAGGTCACCGAGAGCCTTGTCCGCCTTGTTCTGAAACCCTCCCAGAACATTCATCCCTCATATCCATGGACAACCTGTTCTGGTGCCTCCCAACTCCAGGACCTCAACAGCTTCACCCAAGGCTCTATAAAAGGTTCAGAAACCTGCAGGGAACTAAACAAATGCGGCAGAAGAAATTGCTTTACACAACCCGTGTGGTTAAGGGAGTCTTCACCAAAATGCAGCTGTAAAGAGAGGTGGCAAAGCAGGTCAGGCTGGTTCAGCTTCCCTCTGGTTGTCAGGAAGAACTCCAAAGGGATAAATCTCTGGTTGCCTCACCAGTCAAAGTGCTTTAAGGGTTGGTTCTCCTTCGGTGTTTCATTTTCTTTTCAGCCCATCTCACCACGACCAGATCAAGTGGACACCTCTCCATGGGAGCCTTCTGGACTCTCTCAAGTGCATCCTCACTTTGGAAGAAGCACAGGGAATATTCTGAGGGCCCAGCTTCATTCCGAGAGGTCCCCATCTGCCCACCCATCACCACAGGGTGTCTGCAGAGGCTCCTGCCCAAAGGGATCTGCTGGAAGGCTCCGCTGCCCTGGGAGACCTCTGGAAAATCCACCGTGGATTCTGCTTTGCTGCATCCATTCCATGGTGCAGCTCCACGCTCCAGAGCCTGTTTGGATGCTCTTAATAACAGCTTTGTTCTTTCTCTTCTCAAGCTGACAGTTTGTTTTCCCTCCTCCAGGTTGCTGCCATCACACCAGGGAATATTTACAGCCGTCCCTACCCCCTGGCCATGCATTTTCCAGACAACTGGCTCATGGGATATGCACACTCCCTGAAAGGAGAGGTAGGAACTCTAAACTGAATTGTGGATGAGTTTCTCAGGGTGCACAAGCTCCTTGTGACTCCCTTAATTTCCTCCCAAGCTCATCAGCACGTGGAAAATTAGGACCCCACATTAAAAGAGTTCAAAAGCCAACTCTTAAAAGCACCCCACAAGGTAGGGAGGGAATTCAGGGGGAATTTCCTTATGGAAAGGGTTGTTAAACATTGGAAGGGGCTGCCCAGGGAGGACTGGAGTCCCCATCCCTGGAGGTGTTCAAGGAATGACTGGAGGTGGCACTCAGTGCTCTCGGCTGTGACAAGGTGGGGATCAGGCACAGCTTGGATTCGATGGTTTGGGAGGGCTTTTCCAACCAGAATGACTCTGGGATTCTGGGAATCTGAGATTCTGGGATTCTGTGAGCCAGCTCTGGTGCAGGTGCAGCTGTATCCTGGTGTTGGGCTGTTGGAAAAAAGCTGGGAGGGCCCTTGTTGGAGCCACCTGCTGTGCTCAAGCCCTTTAGTCCCAGCCTGGCCTGACCACAGCTAAGCCAGGGCTTGGCATTGCTGATCCCAGCTTGGCTTCCCAGCTGGATCCAGGATCTGTCACCACGAGCCTGTCTGGACATGACTGGCTGAGCCCTGTGGTGGCTGCTGGACCTCTCCTCTCTGCCAGGACCTGGGGGCTGCAGCAGGACATCACTCCTGCCTCACTGTTCCCCACCCCTGCCTCGTGCTCCCCTTGGAGCAGCCCTCTCCTGCTGCTCCCTGCCAAGTTCTGACTGTACTTGTTGGAAAACACGGTGCAGAAAGGCAGGGAGACGTGGGAGAGCATCTTCCTTCCTCTTGTTGCAAAACAGAGCCGAGTTGTTTCTGGGTTTGCAGAGCTCGTCGCTGATATTTCCCTTCCTGTGCTTTCCCCTTGGGCTCCTCTGCTCCAACCAAAAAAAAAAAAAAGAAAAGAAAAAGAATCCCCACCATTTCAGTGGAAAGGAGCCAGTTGCTGGGTGAATCATCGCTGTGGATTCACACTTAGGGCTGTCTGTCACTCTGCTGTTGGCCTTCCCAGCCAGTAATTGGGATGTGCTCTTTCCAGTGCCAGGCAATCCTGGGAAAGGCCAGTTCTGCTGGGAGCTGGGACACCACGCAGCTCTCCATCCTCAGGACACCTCAGCCCGGATCCCAACCTCTGCTGCTGCTGATAGGGAGCCTGAATGGATGCTTTGTGCAAATAGAACATTAATTTTCCTGACAGGGTAATAATAAAGCCACTAAATCAGTACTGGGATGTTTTGTGTTACACACACTATTTAAATGACTTGTCATCCCTACAAATTGTACACTGGATAAATGACTGCTCCAATGTTTACACATGTGACTTGGAATTGAGACTTTCTAGCCATGAAGTGGCATTAGTGAAGAAAAATGTGCTGGGCAGTGATAGTCCTCGAATAATTCACTCTTCCCGAGCAGGAACTGTCTCTCCTGAAGTGCTTTAATGCTGATATCAAAACATGACCTCCTGAGCCACTGTTTAATCGACATCAAAAAGTGAAAATTAGGGAATATGCTCCAGGAACCTGCTTCTTGCAGGTGCAGGTGCTCACAAAGCTCGGAGCCATGAGATGTGAGCTCCCTCTCTCCTCACCACCAAGTGTTTGCCACAACTGCTGAGTGCTCCAAGCAAAGTTCAGCCCCTGCTGCAGCACAGAGGGCTTGGACAGGCTTGCCAAGAGCAGGAGCTGCACAGTATTTTCCAGGGAGAAGAATTCTGGTATTAGGAATTGCTCTCCAAGATCCCGAAGCTGTTCTGACCCATGGCTGGTGTCTGCTTTGCTTCAGAGCGTGTCCTTTGGGAAGGCCCTGCCTTGCTGGAGGCTCAGCAGGGAGCACAAGCAGCACCCACCATGCAGAGCTGTGTTCTTCGGGCACACCTCAGTGTGCAAGGCAAGGACTCCTGGCTCTGGAGGAACTGCACAATCACAGCATCAGTGAGGTTGGAAGAGACCTCTGAAGTCAATGAGCCCAACCTATGACCCAGCCTGGCTTTGTCAACCAGACCATGGCAGGTCCAGTCTTCCCTTCAACACCTCCAGCCACAGTGAAAGCACAGTGTCTTGCAGAAACTGTTCAGGGCACACACATGAGAACTTATCCCACTCCTTTTGGCAAGGTCAGACAGGATTCCTTCATTTTGTCTCCCTGTGGCCGAGTATAAATTGTGAGCTGGGCTCCCTTGCACTGCAGGATGCCCAGACATGATCTGGACACACCAAACCAGCCAGTTTTGGGGGCTTATCCCACCCCATCCAGAAGGAACAGTTGGTTTTCCATAGGAACAGCTCCTTGTGGAGGACTGAAAAGAAAAATTCCCATTGCTCCCTGCTGGCTGGACCAGCAGCTCAGCTCAGTGACAGCGAGTTGTGGATGGACTGACATTTACACCTCCCAATCTCTGCAATGCTCTCACAAAAGATCATGCCCTGTTATCTCTCCTGGTGCACGTGGAGGGCATTGGATGAAAGATTTACAGGGACAACACAAAGCCCTTTTCCACTGAGTGGCTTTTCTGTCTATTTAGTGGCTGAGTCAAGTACTCCAGGAGGAGGTTTGCCTGAAAAAGAGCTGCTTCTTCCAAGCCTCCCATCTTAAGCCAAAGGAGAGCAGCAAATGCAGTGAAAAGAGTATTTGGTGGCAAGGGCCAGAGTTCAAATGGTTTTGGCAGGAGAGGAGCATGACCTGCAGCTGGCAGGTCCCTCTCACATCCCACACAATCACTGTGATTTCAAGATGCTCGTGCAGATAACACCAATTGCTCAGTTTGAA
Source organism: Rhipidura dahli (assembly GCA_013399225.1). Taxonomy (NCBI): domain Eukaryota; kingdom Metazoa; phylum Chordata; class Aves; order Passeriformes; family Rhipiduridae; genus Rhipidura; species Rhipidura dahli. The sequence goes on along the minus strand of VXAC01002362.1, from coordinate 288,614 downwards.
GCACTCAGAGCTGTCACAGAGACTGGAAGGAATCACTTCTGGGATCAGAAGCTGCTTGCAAACCCTTTGCTGGCTCTGCTGAAAGGAGATTCAGAGTGCAGGGCTGGGCAGGCTGGGGAGAGCAGGTTTGCTCTGGGAATTCCTGGGAATTCAAGGCTTTGCTCCAAGGACAGCACTGGCACGTCAGGATTGGGACTAAGGTGGGCAGATCTGTGTGCCCAAGGACAGATGAGGCAGGAGGAACCCCCCTTTTGCCCTTCCCTTCTCCACCCTCGCAGTCAGAAGCACCCTGCCAGCTTTGGGACAGCCCCACACTGTGCAGTCCCCTCGAGTTCTCTGCCTTGCTCTGCCACTTCTCCGTGTGTGTGAGGCCATGAAACTGTCACTGTCCTTCCCTGCACCTTCAGATCCCCTTTCCTACCCCAGCCTGGGGAATATTCACTCACTGGACAAGGCCTGCCTCAAATATACAGCACCGTGGGGAACAGTCTTAGCAGGCACAGCCCTTGACTGAGCACAGGCAAATCATCCCTGTGGGAATCACCTCAGGACTCTCCTCCTTTGCCAAATGAAGAAATCCTGACTCAGCTGCCCCCTCGGAGGAAGAGCAGCCGTGGAGGTGAGTAATGCTGGGACTGCACCTCAGGCCCTGCTCTTTTGCTGCCTGCTCAAACTTTGTCTCCATATTCAGCTGCACATCTTTGATTCCCCAGCCTTCCTGGGAAGCTTCCAAAGCTTCTTGCTTCGAGGCTCGTGCTATAGCAGCGTTCCTATTACCAGCCAGAAAAGTCTGGGAGTTCAGAACAAGGTAACCTCTATTAAAATAACACCGCAGCAGGGAGCTCTGCTTTCCCTGTCTCAGTAACAACCACTCTGTTCTCTTCCAGGAGAAAGTCCTGCTCAAGTTTTCTGGCTGCATGAGCCTGAGCCCCTGGTGTTAATCCCCAGCCCTCTCCAACCCCTGATTTCAGCTCTTTGCCGTGCCTGGCGGTTCACACAGTCAGGCAGCAGTGATTTTTCAGGACCATTCAACCCCTGTGCTCAAGTTCCCTGGAAAAGCCTGGCTGGGAGATGAGCCTGTATTCCTGTACATGGCTGTGTTCCTTCCAAAGTGGGCCGTGGGGTGGTGGCAGTGACAAACCCTGCTCTGGGGTGGCCATGCAGCACAGTAGGGACAGGCTGGCTCCAAGGGGAGCACTTCCTTCCCAGGAAATCCCAAGGAAGCTGGAACACTTCAGTACCAAAGCACCACAATCAGAAGAAGCAGATTTATCTGGTTGCTGTGCCACAAAACCAATGCAGCCTCTGCACTAAATAGCCAGGAGTGCCCACTCTGTTGGACAAGAGACCACAGAATATCCTGAGCTGGAAGGGATCATCCACTGCGATCATCCACTGGGATCATCCACTGCGATCATCCACAGACATCATCCAGCCCAGCCCCTGGCCCTGCACAGACCCCCCAACAACCCCACCCTGGGCATCCCTGGCAGCGCTGTCCAAACACTCCTGGAGCTCTAGCAGCCTCGGGGCCGGGACCATTCCCTGGGGGAAGAACCTTTCCGTGATCTCCAGCCTGACCCTCCCCTGGCACAGCTCCATGCTGGTTTTGCCCCTCTGACTGCCTCATTTTCTCTTTTTTTTTTCCCTTTCTCCTTGTTTTTTTCTTCTCTCACGTGCAGCTGTTTCCCTTGAACAAACCCTGCACATCTCGTGCCTTCCAAAGCCCCAGCTCAGTGCTGGGCTGGGATTTCTGAGCCCTCCCTGCCGTGCCAGCGACTCCCTGAGCACACACCACCACATTCCTGGGGCTGCAGGGTGAATCGGGCTGTTACTTACGTGAGCATCATGTTACAGGCATTTGCAAAGGGCCACTGGCACCTCAGCTGTCGCTGGCTTAAAATAAGCAGAGTTGCTGGGTCTGGTGGCTCTGCACCTCGTTGTGACAGTGGTGTATTAAAGACAAGGTCCCAACAAGGTTTTGATTCTGCTCTCAGCGAGATGCTGCAGAAGAGCTAAGCTTAGACATCATTTAATCACAGCTTTATAGGCCTCTTAAAGCACCATGAAAGAAATACGTTCCTCAGCCCAGGCAGTGCATTTTATTATGCTCATCCAACAGCATAACCTTAGTTTAACTCCAAGTTAATGAAACTTAGGGTAGCACTGAAAGAATAAAAAGTGCCAGGGAGCAACACGGATCCTAAATCTGCACTTTTCAGTTGTACAACCTTAGATTTGACCTGAGGAACGGAGTTGCAAAAGCAGAAGCCATCTGAACTAAAAGTTGTACTGGAGAGTCCAAATTGAGGCTGAATGCTGTGGGAGTTCTTGGGCACGGACTTGTCTTTCAATGTGTCATGAAGGGTTCACAGTGAGACTTGGATTTCCTCTCTTTCCATCACAGTGGTGGGCAACAACTGCCTGCCAGGCCTGAAGCAGCTTTCTAGTGCACCACTTCAAAGAAATACACTCACTCCTTCCCCATTAAAATATGCTGGGAAGGCTTTCCATGAGGAAATGCTTCCATGGGCACTTTTTAAATGAGCAAAGCTCATGGGAGCCATAAATTGCTGTGGCAGTGCAGTAAGGGCTGGGAGAAACCTGCCTGTTCTTGCCTGGGCCAGTGATGATCTGAAGGCTTTTAGTTAAAAGTGTGAAACCACACAGCTTCAGATCCTCCCTGAGTCTCTCTCACCATTGTCCCTGCTCAGGTACAACACCTGGAGCCCTGTGCCAGAATTCCCAGAGCTACTGAGCTTCCAGCAGGAGAACGGAGGCACACGGCTCAGGGAAAGCTGTCCTGAGTCCTGAGACACAGAGTGTCCCCAGGGTGCCCTTTCTCTGAGAGGTCACACGATGCTTTGGGTCAGGAGGGACCTCAGCTGGTTCAAGGACAGGGATGTCACCCACTAGATCAGCTCCAGTGCCCATCCAACCTGGCCTTCCTCATTCTGCCCCTACCCTGTAACTCCTCACGCCTCTCCATCCCAGCCCTCCCTAATCCTCCTCTCAGAGATTCAAAACTCCTGAGCCCTGAGCTACCTCTTGCTCCAGTCACACATCATCCTCTCCCTGGCTACTGAAGAGCCCCAAATTTATTCTCCAAACCACCTCAGATCCATCCCAGAGCCACCCCTGTTCCCAAATCCATATCTGACCCAAAGGAACTCCACCCCCAGCCTGGGGCACCGGCACCAGCTCAGCTCCACAGCTGCCCTGTCCCACTGGGAGCAGAATTCCATGGTTTGCTTAGGCCTTGAGCACAGCTTGTGTGAGAAGGGGACTTGGATTGTGACCCACTTGGCTCATAAGTGATTCCCTGTGGCTCACTGGGAATGAGGGTCACTTGGCTGACATTTCCATGCAGGAATGCACAGCCCATCTCTGGGTGCAGCCAGGAGGCTGTGCAGGAGCTGAGGGAAGAGGCTGGATTGTGGTTCCTGCAGAAGACAGAAGGGAAAGTGGGGAGAGACAGGAGTTCCTGCCCAGATCCTGCAGGGAGAGGTGCAAACAGCCCCAGCTTTGCCTTCACAAAACTACCCTGGAGCAGCAAAGAAGCCAGCTCTGACATGGCAAAGGCTGTGCTGGGCTCTGCCCAAGGAGGAAAAAACCTTCTGCAGACTGGGAAATGCCTGCAGGAATCCTTCTCCCTGCTGAAGTCACACTGATATATGCCTGGAGAGCAGAAGGCTCTGGGGGACTTCACTGAGGCTTTCCAGTTCCTGAAGGGGACTTATGAAAGAGGGAGAGCAACTTTTTGTGTGGGCAGGACAAAGGGGAACTAAAATCCTACTATTCTGGTTTAATGAGTAGTTTTGTACTAAAACTGAAGGATTTCTGCTTTTAAGTGAAACGAAAATGAGCTTCTGCCCTAATTCCCTCTACTCCTGTTCTTGGAATATTACAGGACCATCATCCTCAGAAACTTCCCGTGCTTCAAGGGGCTCCAGGAGAGCTGGAGAGGGACTCTGGACAAGGGCCTGGAGTGACAGGACAAGGGAATGGCTTCTAACTGAGAGAGTAGCTTTAGATTGGATCTGAGAAAAAATTCCTCCCTGTGAGGGTGGGCAGGCCCTGGCACAGGGTGCCCAGAGAAGCTGTGGCTGCTCCTGGATCCCTGGCTCCCTGGATCCCTGCTCCAAGCCCAGGTTGGACGGGGCTTGGAGCAGCCTGGGCTAGGGGAAGGTGTCCCTGCCTATGGCAGGGGTGGCACTGGATGAGTTTGAAGGTCCATCCAACCCAAACCATTCTGGAATTCTGGGATTCTACAACAATATCCCTGTTCTTTCACTACCAGTGCAACCCCTACATCCAGGCTAACCCTGACCCTCTTTGGGTGGTTTGATCTTTGCCGTGGATAAACACGAGCTGTGCAAGCCCTTCTGTTCTGTATTCCCACACACAGGCAGCACAGAATTTGGGAGGAACCCAGCTGGGTTCCTGTAGGTGTGGGGTGCCCACGGGCTCCGTTTGCCTCGAAGCTCCAGAATGCCAACCCAAGGCAGGGCTCTGCTGTGCTCCCAGCCAGGAACAAACCTGGTCACGCAGGGTTTGCAGCCAGTATGGGAGAGGCAGTGCACTCCCCACGCCACAGACTGGAAACAGACCTGAGGAGCCTGCTTGCAGCATATTTAAGCTCCAGGATAGACTCTCCTTGACTTCCCCAGGTTTTGGATCACGCTCAGGGAAATTAAGCAAGTTGCCAAAATTCACACAGCGAGTCTGTAGAAAAGGCAGAACCCAAAAGCTGGATTTGCCAAGCCCCAGCACTCGTGCTCCAGCCAGCCCGATGCTGGAGGTGCTGGAATGGCAACAACAATCTGCTCGAGTGTGAAATCCTCGCTGCCAGCCTGGCAGTGCTCTCAGTTCCCTGACCTGCTCCACTGCTCATATCCAGGATTTTCCTTGAGCAGACAGGAATTACAGAGAAGAGCCGGCACTGCCAGGTCCCTGGTGACTCGGAGAAAAGGGGAAGAGGCTCTTTTTCAGGGGTTGAGATTCCTTGGTTTCACCAGGGTGCTCCATGGTGCCCCAAGGAGGCAGCTTTGGGCAGCCCAGGCACTGCATTTCCAGGCTGTGAGCTTCCCGATGGATTTGCCTCCCTGTGGGATGCATCCCAGGGATGTTTGCTTTGCTGCAAGTCCTGAGGGTCAGCAGACACTGTCTGCTCCAGTGACCCTCTCCCTCAGTGTGAGAGGATGAGGTGGTGGGCACTGCCCAGACAACACATTCATTTCATTCCACCAATTAAATCCTGGGGTTTCCCCCTGCTCTTTCATCCATGAGTGAGTTTGGCATTGTTTTATTTGTTTGCTAAGCTGCACATTCCAGCTAAGGGGCTTTCCCTAAAGAAAAATAGGTACTGCCTTGGACAACAGATTATTTGGAATCATTTCATCTATCAATAAAGTGCAGCCTTCTCTGCAGCGAAATGCAGCAGCAATTTAACAGCAGGGGCCAGGAACAGAGACAACTGCAAAGAATGAACAACTGCACCAAGGAAAACTGCAAAGAAAACTGAATGTACCTAGGGACAAAGGGATGTTTGATTTTGGCTAAAGTCTAACAGGCAGTTGTTAGAAAAGTCTCACTTAAGCTCTTCTGACTAAATGCCCCTTGGTTTTGTATCTAAAAAAGCATCTTCTGGAGAGAAGGTGAGATGGTGAGTCTATTTGAAGTAACCAATTTGAAAATCAAGTATTCTGAGGGGATTTATTTAAAGATCCTGCCACTGTTCTGGGTTCTGAAGCTCTATTTTTATGCCTTTGTTTTCCTTTGAAAGAGAACACATTATTCCAACTGCCCTATGACTAGCAAAGATGATTATGAAAAAGAAAAGAAATGTGCATTTCCTTCTTCTCCTAGCCAAGGAATTTGCATGTTATAACAGTGGATGTGAATTTAACAAAGCAGAAAGCCCAGACATCTGTGGTGGCACCATCCCCCAGCACTTGGGGGATGTGAGAGACCCACAGGAGCCCTCGAGAAAGGGCACAGATTTGGGGAGGGTGTTGAGGTTTGAAACAAGCCAGTGGCCAGGGATCCCAGCCCTGCTGCACCACAGCAGTGCCTCAGTGCTGGTTTTAGAAAGATCTGGGACACACTGTGGATTTCCTGCACTGCTCTGAGGGCTGCCAATGCTTTGGTTTGGTTGGGGCTGCCCAGGGGAGAGTCCTCTTTAGGAGACAGCTTTAAAATCAGTCATTTGATGGTTCAGAAGTGCAGTCCAGTGGTATATTAAAAGTTTCACTTCAACATTTCATTCCTTGGCTGTGTGGCCCACAGGAATGGGGTGGATGTGATGAGCAGCAGGTATTAGTGAGCAGTACAAGGATCCTCTGCCCTGCCAGGACCTGCCTGGTGCCCACCCATGCCCAGGAACAGCTCACACCAGCTTGGCAGAATTCACACTGCACCAATGGCAAAGATTTTTTTTTCCTCCTCCTACACAGAGAAAGAACAAACCCATGAATTTACCTCAGGAAAGGAATGAGCAGCAGGTTAATCAGAGTCCCGAGGGAGCGATGAAATGGAGAACAAATACTTGTCTTTGCTGTTTTCCAACACAGGAACAAGTTAAAAAAACCCCCAGTGAAATACTGAGTGTTGAACTCAGGAGGAGAAGATCCTGTCCCAAATTACAGCAGCTCTGTGGGAGTCTCAAACTGGGGATGTTCAAGGTTTTGAACTTAAAACTGATACTTTAATGAAATATGAATTCTGCTCTATGGAGATTTTTTAAAGAATATTAAATCTTGTTTACAAGATGCAAACAGACCTCAGCTGGTAAAATGGAAGGTTGAGGAATCCATGAATTTGGTCAGACTTTCTTCTCTTGCATAAGAAAAAAAAAGACAAAATTGAGGGAACCTCGGGAGGTTTTTTGCCATTTCTGGCAAAACCAGGGAAGAGGTGGAGGAGGTGATAACACATGAAACTGCTGAGCAGAGTCAATTTTGAACCAGGGTGCAGCACCAGTTTTGTGGCTGCTTGGTGTCATCACAAGATCTCTCTAAAAGTTGTTAGATTTGTTTCTCAGGGAGTAAATTGTTTTAATAAAGTTTCTCACTGAAGAATTGAGAGCATCTCAATGAAGAATCAATAGCCAGCAATGTGTGTCAGGGTGAGCTTGTCACCAACAGATGCAAGCAAAGAAAAAAGGTTAATATTTGGGAAGAAATAATGTTCCCAGCAAACATGCAGCTTTAGAGCACTCAAACTCACGTGGACTTCCACTGCACCAGCAGCTGGTCCTGTAAGAAAAACCAAAGGGTTGATGATGCATTTCAAGCTTTTCTAGATTAAACATTTTGATTTTCTCTAAAGTGGATCAAAACACATTCTTACATTTGACAGACAGTGTCAGAACAAAGCTCTGTATCTGCTGCAGTTTCAGACGTGTGCTGTGGGTGAGGGAAGAGAGGAACAAATCCTGTTTGTCTCCTGCTGAAATACTCCAGGTTTGGGCCACAGAGTGAAAACACCAGGAGCTCCACAGAAATATGGATAGAGGAGTGGTTGGGGAGGGTTTTCAGAAGAGTTGAACACTCAGAATCAGTGAATCAGGGAATGGTTTGGGTTGGAAAGGATTTAAAAGCTCATCCTGATGCCTTAAGAGGCCACATAAAATCAGGAGTAAAGGGAATAAAGGTGGGGATTTATTGGAAAGGCCTTCAAAGGTACCCCTGGGGAGCCAGAGGTGCTGCCCAGATGGGCCCCGAGATGGACCCTGAGAGGCCACGAGTTCTTCCCACTTTTATAGGTTTGGTTCATTTGCATCTCAGGGTTCATTCTCCAATTAAAGCTTCAGTTAATGATGGAATTTCCCTCAGCTTGGCCCCCTCTCAGAGGCTCTTTGGTTGATACTTTTTGGGCCCAGTTTGGGCTGGGTGTCCTTGGAGAGCAGCCCCGGAGAGGCTTTGTTGTGTGTGCCCAGCACAGAGAGCAGCACTGAACAGGGAACAGGAAACTCCAGAGTTACACACTGGGCACTGCAGGGTTTTGAAAAATATAGAAGTTAAATCCTGAGTCATCAATCCCATCCCACCCCCTGCCATGGGCAGGGACACCTTCCACCGTCCCAGGCTCCTCCAAGCCCCGTCCAACCTGGCCTGGCTCTTATTCCCAATGCTTCCTTGGAGAGAGGATCATCTCTGGACAGGGAAGTGCTTGTGGGCACCCAAAGAACAGCTGGGTAGCTTTGGATTTACAGAAATGCTTTGAGAAAAGCGGAATTGCCAAGCCCAGCTCACATTTCCCCACAGCCCTGCTTGTTCCTCCCACAGGAACTCTGCAAACACAGAATGTCTGTCCCTCCCTGCCGGGCCATCCCCAGCCAGCATCCCACATCCCACCGCTGCCCAGGACCCAGCAGGGCACAGTGAGGGGGCTCAGTCCTCCTGGTCCCCCATTTTCTCCACAGGACACACAGAACCACACAGGCTGTGGCAGGCCAGAGCAATTCCAGGCTGTTGCTGTGTAAGGCACAGGATGTGTACAAAAACCATAGGAGCCCAAATCAGGGGAAAAGCAGCAAAGCTGAGAGAGTTTAGTAACTTCCCAAAGTTTTTATATGTTAGTTTGCAAAGTGAGCTAGATGGCATAAAGTAATTGGTTCTCTGGCCATCCACCCCCCGAGGTGGCCCAACTCTAACACGTCCTTTCCCAAGGGTTTTTCTGGTTGAAGCCATAACAATCCGGGAAAAACAAATGCAGGTGTGGATATTGATAAACACTGGCAACTTTGTTTTGGTTAGCTTGCATGGGAAAGGCAGAGCTCTCACAAAATGCTAGAGAGCTGAAGAAATTCACTGCTGAAGCTGTCAGCATCTACAGCAGGCCACTGGGAGCTCAGGCCTTGCTACAGCTCAGAGGAAAGCACATTAGAAAGCAGAAACAAAAGGCTTTTACAACCACCCCGAGGGTGTAACACATCCCTCCCCAGCTCAGCCGTCCTGGAGCCCTCTGGATCCTCCTCTGCAGGTCAGTGCTGATGCTTTCCAGGGCAAGGAGTTTGACAGGAACCTCAGGACTCTCCAACTCCTCCTGCAAAGGGCTGGAATCCTCTCTCGACTTTTTAAGAGGCTCCTTTGAAAGCAGCAAACTTCAGAAACGCTGCTGAAGCCCAGCTTAGGAGGATTCCTACCTTGCTGTACATTCATGTCCTCCTGAGGTTGGATCCGGGCTCAAAATGAACCTGCTGCTGCTCTGCTTCCACCCTGTGCTGCTGTTTCCCAGCTGAAGAACCAGCAGAGACCAGAGCTCAAGGCAGAAATGGTGTGGGGATGGTGAAAGAAATCCGTCTAATGATCCACCCATGAAATCCACAAAGGAAAATGTACTTCCAGAGGAGCAAGGAACCCTCCCAGGGGAAAGACGAAATGGGGACAGATTTAATAAAGTGCATAAATCAGGTGCACAGCAGGAAGGGGCCAGAGCAGAATCTCACAGCAAGAAGAGCAGCAGAGGCAATTCTGGGGACTCAGAGGTCACCCTCCCTCCTGGAGCAGGTCCAGACCCCTCAGGGAATGAACCCCTGAGCCCCAGACACTCCTGCTGGGCTCCTTCAGCCACCAGTTCCACTGGGCTGGGACAAGAGAGCAAAATCCACTGGCTCCAGGAATCTGAAATGTCCTTGCACACACAGGGGTCTCATTTAATCCACGGAAGGGAACAATAAAACACCTCAAAAACGCTCGTACAGGTGAGCAGGAGAGAACAGGATTGGTGCTCAAAAAGAGGCACAAGCAACTTCATTGTAAATAGTTTTGTCTGAAGCAAGGAATGTGACAGTACTTTAGGAAAATGGAGGGGTTCTGCTGATTCATACCCAGAAAAGAGAACAGCCCAGGAGGACAAAGGTGGGGATAAAGGTTCCCTGAGTCTCTGTGTCCATACCTTGTCCCAAGTGAGTTCAAGCATAACCAGCACTCAGCAAGTCAGGAGAAACCTGAAGATTGAAAGCATTTTCATTAATAGAGAGCACTTAGAGGGACCAATGACACCAGCAGCACTGAGCAAGGGGGGTTCTCCTTTGTTCATCAGGCCTGGAACTAAACATTAATTGTTAAAGATGGGGAAGATACAATGTGTGGGCGAGTCCTGCCATTAAGCTCCCTACTTTGCTCTGAAGAAGCAGCTATTTTAGTTTCAAATCACAACATAAACCTAAGCAAGAATTGCCTGATCCAACCTGACAATTCTTATGTTCCTCCATTGCTTATATTAATTTGAAGGCCACCTTTTAAATTCGCATCCTTCTCTCAGGACTTGATCCTTTAGGTACAACCATGAAGCAAATTACCCCTGCCCAGCCCTCTGGGAGAAGGTCAGCCCTTCAGATCAGCTTAGTTACACTGTGCCCTGTGCACGTCTGTCAGAAAACATCTGATCTCAGAACTGCACTGTTTGATTTGAAGGAAAGGGCAATCCAAAACAGGACGTGCAGAGAGCTTGGTGGGTGCTGCTCTGCTTGCCTTTATTTTTTTCCCCCTTTCCAAGCATTTATCATTCTTTGGTGTGCAGTGAGGCATTTAGGAGAGGGCTGCACTGCAATGGCAGCACAGAGGTGGGGCCTGGCACAGGGCAGGGGGGGCAGCTCAGCTCTGCAGAGGCTCCCTGAGCGCTGTTTGTTTGCTGTGCACACCCAGGCAGCTCCTGCTCCATCACCACGGCGCAGTATCGACATCCAGGAATGGATGATGAAAAAGCTTCAGCAGGGAATTTCTTCAGCTCTCTAGCATTTTGTGAGAGCTCTGTCTTTCCCATGCAAGCTAACCAAAACAAAGTTACCATTTTTGTTAACACTTGAACCTGCAGATTGTTTTGCCGGATTGTTGTGGCTCTAACGAGCAAAATATTCAGGAATGGATGTCTTAGAGTTGGGCCGATCCCCTCGAGGGGTGGATGGCCAGAGGACCAATTACTTTATGACATTTAACTCATTTTTGTGAACTGACATATAAAAGCCTCAGGAAAAAGCCATTAAAGGTTTGCTGCCATTGATCCCCGAGCCTGGACTCTTTGTGGTTTCTCTGCCCGTCCTTGGTGCGACAGTGACATCCAGGCTCCCCCACAGACCCTCTGAGCCACTTCCCAGGACTGCAAATGAGGGGAGCAGAGGTGCCAGAAGACATCCTGAGTGAGGAACAGTGCACAAAGGAGCCAGGGCAAAGTGGGAATGCACCCAAGGGGGAAGCCAGAATTATCTCAGCACCTACAGCAAACCAGACAAGCCCAGGACATGCCAGGAGCACCCTAAAATGCCAAGGAATCACAGCAGCATTCCTCTGCTGCATAAATGGCATTCAGAGCACGCCCAACTTCCCCAGAGATCAGAGCAAGGGCTTGTCACGCTGAGACATCTGTCCCATCACATCCCCAGCACGTCACCCACGGAGAGCAGCGCAGGGAGCTGGTGGTGGCTGGGGAAGGATTCCAGCATGGAACTTCCTGACCCCTCCTCTGCACATCTGCTGCCAGGAGATGAGGGAGAAAGTGCCCAGCACAGCCACGAAGACAGAATCAAGAAAGATCTGTCTCACATTTGCTTCTTTTGAAGCTGGACAAGCTGCAAACAGACAGCTGCAGACTTTTCCATTCCTAAAAGCACAAAATCTACAACCTAGAAAAGGTTTGGGGATTTTTTCTGGTGACACAACAGAAGCCTTTTCATCTACAGAACTTGATAGGAAAAAAACAAACGAACAAAAAAACCCCTGCCCAAGTTTCCAAGTCAAGTCTCCCCATTTTCTAGCAATTCCCAGCTTTATCCTGTCAGGTGCCAACAAACCCCAGAATGATGGACATTAAGGAACAGCTCCAAATGCTGCCCCATTGTCCCCAGTCTGACACATCCCCTGTGCTGCTGGACTCAGCACAGACAAAGCAGAGCTCCTTCAGGAGCTCCCAGGGATGACTGAGACCCCTGCTTGTCCTGCTGGGTTGGGAGAGGGCAGAGCAGTTGCAGAGAACTTTATCCATGTATCCATTTATCCGAACAAAAGCTAAAGAGCAGCAAACCCTGAGTTTGGAAGGCATCACCACCTGCTCTTCCACGGAGGTAAAACAACCTTTGGTCCCCGAGGCCAGCGAGCCACAGTCACTCCAGCAGGTTTTTGATGTTCACCTGCTCTGAGCACAGCTATTTTTAGCAGGTCATTGATTTGAGAGCAGGCTCTGGGAATATCCATTTCCTCCTCAGCTGGGCCAGTTGGGCTGTGTTTGCTGCTTGCTGCGTTTTTTCCTACACAGAAAAAGCTCATCGGGGCTTGGAGAAACATGAGTGAGGCAGAGGGAATCAGCCTGCAGGCCCCAGGGATGGCACAGAGCTGTCACATCTCACCCAACACCCCCACTCGCCTCCAGATGAGTTTTGCAGGGCCAGTGACAGCGCTTTGTGTCTGGGCTGGTGTGGCACACACTGGGAGGGACTGGGCCAGCAGGAGGGGCTGGGCTGTGCCAGCCCAAGGGGGGCACCAGCCACAGCACCTCAGCCCAAACCCACGGCTCACTGAGCTCAGACTTGCTGCTCCCCAGTGCAAATCCCCAGCTGGAGGGAAAGGGCACACTGGCAGACATCCTGCACTGGATCTGGGAGCAGGACCCGGCCCAGCTCCGTAGGAAAATCACTCCTGGCCTGCCTGATGCTTCCCCCGAGCACAAAGCCAGTGCCCTGGGGGCTGTGCCGTGCTGGCCCTGCACACCCTGCAGCTCCCAGCCCCTGGGAACCACCTCCTGCTCCCAAATCCAAACCTCAGCATCTGCTGTGCTGCCCCCCAACCAAGGGACCCTTGGAATCTTGCAGGGCACAGGGACAAATTCCCTGTTCCAGGGGCAGTTCTAGTCTCTGTGCTGGTTTAACACCCACATAGCAGAGTTCTGGCAGCACCTCTGGTGAGGTGGAACACATTTGCCTCAGTTTCCCATTTGGGTGCCACCAGGGATTATTCTGTCTGTTCTTTTATTTAGATTTTGATGGCACCCCAGCCATCCCTCCCTCCCTAAGCTGTCTCTGCTGTCTGAATGCCCCCATCCATCCCTTATTATTTCCTCCCTCAAACACATTTTGGCTTCTTCTCCGGGTCCTTCCCACCCCCTCTGAGATTGTCATGAAGGACAAAGAACTCCCACACCTCAAGGAGCCATTCCTGCATCCTGGGGCTCTTACTCCTCCTCATTCAGCTGTACCAGGGCCATTTTCTGGGAGCTCCCCCACTATCCCTGAGCAGCAGAAACCCCAGGGGACGATCCAGGGGAGTTGCTCCTGCTGATCTTTCACTCCCCAGATTACAGTTTTGCAGCTTATTAGTGCACTTACTGAGATAAAATTTGGTGCTGTTTTTCTGAACCCTCTGGGAAGAAAGAAGGAGAGAAGAAAAAGCCCCAAATTTCAGCCACGGTCTCCAGATTCAACACTGAAACCAGAGCAGTGTGGATGGAAAACCCCAGCCACGCTGAGGTTCAGTTTTCCATCTCACCCTGCTGCTTCTTCCTCCCCAGAATGACCCAGCTCTGGATTTTGACACCCTGAGTTCCCTTTGCTTGGCAAACACAAGCACTGAATGCTACTGACACCTCTCGTCTCACTGTTATTCCTGAATTTGTTGACACCACAATTAGGGTAACAAAAACATTTTCAAACTCGTCTGATGGCAGGAGCTGTGAAGCGACAAAACCTCCCTGAGCCTGTGCAAGGCAGAGTCTGCTCCTCAGACACCACAACTCTTTACAAAACCCCTTGTCTCCCACACTTAAAGCTTCTGGGGTGGGTGACATGTTGAAAATAGGGTCAGCTGCCCCAAATGCCACATCCTGCCACTGCCTCCAGACATTTCCCACCCTTACCCCAACAGAAAACATTTAAGGCAAGCTCTCAGGCAGCCTGTTTGAATAAAACTCAATGATGCTCATAGCTTTTAGCACTGCTCACTTTGTTCCTGGCTCTGTGGCACAGCTCAGCCCCTCGGTGCTCACAGATGAAGAGGCATCATCTGAGCACAGCAGACTAATTGAGGAGAGATTTTATAGAGATATATAGATAGATACATATTTGTATGAGCACCCAGGCAAAGGAAAGGATCCCACACAGCATCTGCCTACCCAAAGTGGCCAGAAATCGTAAAAAAATCGGACCAAAAAAGAGAAAAAGAGCAATGTAGAACTTGCAAATAACCAATCAAATGCAACCAAGGCTATTAAAAAGTCCCTTGCAGGGCAGAGAAAATGAAGAGGAAAGGCTGGAATTCATACTTAATCCCCTTTCTGTGGGATGGGCCATTAAAAGAGAAGATGAGGTTCTGTGCAGAGATGAACAGGGACAAGGACATTCCTAGAGATCCTGTACCTGTAGCCCAGGTGTGTTTTGGTCTCCCCTGCAGCAGTGGCAGTGCTGGGCAATGTGTGGAGCCAATTAAAAGCTCTCATCAGAACCTTTACACAGCTGGAACTGGCCTGTTCTTGCTCCAGCCCAGAAGGGAAGGCTGGAGCTGAGAAATCCATGGGGAGCCAGCACTGCCAAGGGCAGGTCCATGGAGCCCATTCCCAGAGAGGCTCAGGCTGGCAGCCCCCTCATCCTGTCCTGTGCCATACTCAGAGGCAGCCACAGCCAGCCTGGCTCACCCACCCAGGCAGCCAGAGACAGAAATAGCCCAGAACAGAAAGAACAGCATCAGCAGAAACAGGCCCTGCAAGGGGAGCAGGGCTGGGAACAGGAGGCAGATCCAAAGGCAGCAGAGGCTGAGCATGGGCAGGGCTTTGGCTGCTGGGTTTGTCTGCCTGGGACAGCTCTGGTACAGCCAGGCCTGGGCAACCCCTGGGCCAGCCATCCCCTCCCAGGTATGGAGGGCAGCACAGAAACCTTAGAAAACCCCAACCCATGGCTGTATCACAGAATCCCAGGATGGTTTGGGTTGGATGGACCCTAAAGCCCATCCAGTGCCACCCCTGCCATGGGCAGGGACACCTCCCACTGTCCCAGGCTGCTCCCAGCCCCAATGTCCAACCTGGCCTTGGGCACTGCCAGGGATCCAGGGGCAGCCCCAGCTGCTCTGGGCACCCTGTGCCAGGGCCTGCCCACCCTCACAGGGAACAATTCCCTTCCCATATTGCATCTATCCCTCCCTCTGGCAGTGGGAAGCCATTCCCTGTGTCCTGTCACTCCAGCCCTTGTCCCCAGTCCTTCTCCAGCTCTGTTAAAGCCCCTTTAGGCCCTGGAAGGGGCTCTAAGGTCCCCTGGAGCCTTTTCATCTCCTGGCTGGACAGCCCCAGCTCTCCTGGCCTTTCCTCAGTGGTTCCTGCTGTGGGCACTTGGGTCATGGCACCAGTGGGGGCAGAAGAAAACTCCTCCAGGTTGGGATGGGACCCCAGGAGCACAACTTGAGGACAGCCTGTCCTGATTTCAGCACGTTGGCACAAGCTTTGAGTGCATCCATCAGGCACAGCACAGACACAGACAACTGTTCCACGGCCTCTATGGCCCACAGCAGCACCAAGAGATGCTGCAGCTCTTATCAGGGAAAGGTTTTTCCCCAGGGGGTGCTGGGCACTGCCCAGGTTCCCCAGGGAATGGTCCCGGCCCCGAGGCTGCCAGAGCTCCAGGAGCGTTTGGACAGCGCTGCCAGGGATGCCCAGGGTGGGGTTGTTGGGGGGGCTGTGCAGGGCCAGGGGCTGGGCTGGATGATCCTGGGGGTCGCCTCCCAGCTCAGGATATTCCAGGATTCTGTGACTCCCAGGTGCCAACGCTCTCCCACACATCACCCAAGCACAGAACTGATGCAGGGCTGATCCTTCATTCCTAAGCCCCTGCTCCTACAGCAGACACCTGCAAACCCTTCCCAGCACGTGTGGATCTGTTCTGTTCCCTACAGACCAAACTGTCCCAGCTGGAGGTCGGTGCTGAACCAGCAACTCCCCCTTTTATTTAAATCTTTTGATCAGGAAGATGCTCACCTGCAGCTGCCAGTCAGGACATCAGGCTCCTCATTCAGGTTTAAAATATGAAATACAGGAATCCACTGAAATGTCAGGCAGCGTCCTCTCAGCCTGCCTGTTGCCAAGAGTAAGTTTAAAATAATAATAAGCAGTAATAAAGCCCTGTGATCTCTGGAGCTGTGTAAGGCTGAATGCAATAAGAACTTAGAGAAAGGAAAACCCAGTCTGAGCCAACATGGCCTGACTGGGGGCCTTTGGTATTTTTATCACACAGGGACCTTCCAGAGGGGCAGAGTGCAGAGACTCCCCTGCATCCCTGGGTCTTTGGGGATGTCACTGGAGCCCCTGCTCTGCCTCCGTGGGTTGGCCCAGACCATCGTCCCCAAAGCCATGTTGGGTAATCCCAGAGCAGGAGGAGCTGCCAGAGTCTGGGTGAGACTGCACTGCCCAAACCCAGCGGTGGAGAGGAGGCTGTGTGAGGTTTACAAACAGCCACGCTAATTACCAGCCACTGGGACAGTAAATCAAGCTCACCAGCTCTGTATTTCAACATTTGTGCCAATACAGGCTTGGCAGAAACCCCTTTGCTTTGCTTTTCTTTCCATTTAATGAGATGGAAGTCCAGCAGCAAGGCCTCAGGGCCAGATCCTGTGCTGTTCAAGAGGAGCATGGGGTGTTTTTGCAGGGTTATTTAGTGACCCATCTGTGCTTTGCACATTTATTCCTTCAGCCCCAAGCTCTCCTTGTTTAGCCTTGAAAGGAATCAAGGTATTGGAGGTCCTGGGAGCAGATCTGAGCTACCACAAGCACTTCAAGGGCTGTGAATTCAGCACATTAGCCAGGAATTCAAACCCCTAAATATCCTCCAATCGTTCAAATTACCAGAATGTTTAGATCAAACATCAAAACAAGTAGAGGAGACAATTTAACTTCTTTTACGCTTCATTTCAAAGTGCTGGGTTTTTCGAACTGATAAAATTTGACCATTAGAAATTTCAGCTTTGTGCAGTACAGCAGCGAGGCATGCCAATTAAAAGATGAAAAAAAAAGGGGGGGGGGTTGTCATTTTTCTGAAGATATCAGAGTGGCAGCTTTCTAAGGAGAAGATGATTTGAAGCAAAAATATTGTCAGAACAGCAGCGTGTTCAGCAGAACAGCCCTCGGCTATGGAAGCATCAGAGCTCCCGGGCAGCCCTGCTCTGGGAAGTTTGGGCTTTTAGAGAAGTTCAGCTCCAGCCCAAAGGTCTGCAAGGCCTAGGATCTGACTGACAGATCATCTTCTCTTTTGAAGTGAACGTCAACATTTCCTGACTCAAGGTAGATGTTGACAAGCACAAACTCCAAACTCACCATTCAGCCACAGAGAAAGAACTGCAAGTAGGGCATGGAGCTACAGCTGTGAATCAGTGTTTTGTGTAAGTGTTTTGTGCTCCTGCCTCCAGTGAGAAGATTCAGCCTTTAGTTCAATACTTTGTGAGGAAGAAAACCCAGAAAACCAGCAGAACAGGACGGTTCTGCCAGCAGTGACAGATGCCTGCACAGAGCCAGGAAAAGCCTGAACACTGCTGAGATCCAGCCACACACGGCAGTGGTGCAGCTACAGAGGAAAGCAGTGCCTGCAAACAGAGGGGAAATGCCAGCTTGAAAACTGCTGAGGTTTGCAGCACCACACCTGAAGCCGAAGGAAAAAGAAGCACTGCTTGTTACTGGAGTCATCTGAAAGGAGGAATCTGTCAGTGCAAGGAAACATCTCTTTCACTGGCCTTATCTAGCACTGTCTGGGCTTTAGCAAAAGGGGAAACATTTTCTTCCCCAATTGTACCCATGTGCCATGATTTATATTCTTTACAGTGTTTTTATGAGCTTCTTTAGCACATCATCCAGTGTAACAACAGCACAGTAATTGTGTTGGCTGCATGTCCTGGCACTTAATTATAATCCTGTCATTGTCATTTCCCAGCTTGTCTAACAGAATAACCTTGCCACGTGGCTGACATCCAATTAAGGGAGAGGGGGGAGAAGGAGAAGAAAAGCACACAAATATGATATCAATATAAAAGACAGTTGTTTGATGGCTTTGTGATCAAGTCCTTGAGTTACAACTCTGCACTCAGTGCCCACCTTCACCTGCAGGCTTCTCACCCGGGGTTCTGTGCATAGGAACCTCCTGCACTTCAATGTTTTCTTTAAGATGCCTCTTCTTCCTTTCCTTCTGGACCAGCACAAGTCAAGCTCCATCCTACCTCTGGCAAATGTTTGCTGTCCTCACATGAATGGAGATTTCTCCCTTCCCTGGGTACAGCCCCAACCTTGAAATAACAGCTTGAAAACACCCAGTGGATGATGCAGAAGGGAAAGGATGTGTGGAAAATAAAGAGACACCTCAGAGGAGTTTAGAACTGAGTCAAAAGGCAGCAATGAGTTAATCCTCAGTCCTCTGCATTTTCTAGCCGAGGTTTCTGTTCCCTGTCTCCTGCTCCTGCTGGCTAGCACAGCTGATGGGACTGGCACCCTCCTCCAGTGCATCCTTACTCACCAGCTCCCACCCAAAATCCAACAGAGAAAATCTGGCAAATCTGCAATGTCTCATCTACCACCTCCAGGATGCTCAGCATGTTCCAAAGCCCAATTCCCTCCTCAAGGCAGTGTCTCTTAATCAAAGCACCCGACACACAGGGCTAAACTCACCTTGTTCATGCAGCCTGGCCCCTCCTGCACGGGGGTTTTAAGGCACTTTGCTCTGGGATCATTGCCACAGGCAAGTTCCACCTAATGGTGCACAGCCTGTGTACTGCAGCCAGCCACGTGTACTCCAGCTCACACGGGAGTTCCTACTACAGCTCCCAACACTCGTAGTAAATAACTCATTTGTGCTTCCTGCGCAGCCACACAGAGCCAGGGTGTGCTCTCTGGCACAGAGGGATGCAATTTTTTTTATTATCATAGCCTGGTATTAGAAGTTCATCATTAAATGATCATTACCTGATCCCACAGCTCAGCGTCACAACAGCCAAGGAGACACTGCAGCTGCTTCTTCCCAGCTGTAGGAATTCCAGCCCTGGAAAGTGACTGCAGGATTGCTGTGTGCTCAGTGTCCTGTTCTGCAGTGATTATTTATGTAACCAGGATTAACAGGCAAAAAAAAAAGGAGCTGTTGACAATGAATACACCTGTAAAACAACAGCCTGTGGTGCTGTGAGGAGTTAGAATCCCTCACTGCTGGGAAGCCCCTATGCAGAAGTTTGCCCTGAGAAATTTCAGGAGGAAATTTCCTCTCCCCCACTTCTGTCCTATGTTAACAAGAGGGGTGACTAATGAGGCTTTTCATGGGCTGCTCTTGCCTTGTCCCTGCCAGCTGCCAGCAGGGCTGTGCCCAGGGTAAGAGCCAGAGCGATGCAACTCCACAGTCATGGCTTAACAATTTCCCAAGTTGTTGTGTTTATTCTTCCCTGATTAAGAACAAAATCCTGAAAACCAAAGGAAAACAGGAGCTGGAGTGAGAACTGTGGGTTTGGGGAGGATCCCTCAGAGTGCCCATCACAACTGGCAGATGGAGTCTCAGCAGGTGGAAGCAGGAGCAAAGGAGTGTCCTTCTTTCTGCTTCCCAGGGATGGTCATGGCTTTATGGTGAGTTTGGAGCACTTGCTTCTCTCCCCAAGGAGCCTTGAGAAGCCCCCCAGAGCACGTGGGCCGAGGGGGCTGAGAAGGAAACTCTGTGCAAGGAGGTTTAAGTTAATGGAGAGTGGCAGAGAAGAAAGGCTGAGTTTCCCCTTTCCATGCAGAAAGTTTCACAAGGATAAAATCACTGAATCAAAGCTGGGCTTAGCAGAGACTTGAGGTGAAAGCAGCAGGATTTGGGGAAGAAAGGCAATCTGCAGGTGGCTCAGGGATTTACACCTGCTTATAGTTTGTGGGCTGTTCCCATGGGATGCTTTGGGGATACTTTTTGTTTCCTCCTGTTTTGCTGCTGAGGCACCTTTGGCTGGCCCAGTCCCATCCCTAAATGCAGGCTGTGCTCCTGATTCCACACTCAGCAGCTGCAGCAGCAGCTCCACGAGAGAACAGCCTGTGCTGTAGCACAGTCCTGCATCCCAGGGAGCCTGCAAAGGGTCACTGGGAATTGTTTCCTTTCCGTTCCTGTTTTTGTTTAAAAGGCAGTCTGGCGAGGTGCTGCCTTAATGTAAATTTTCCTACAACTTGCATTTAAATTGATTTATGAGCGTGCACACCAAGGGCTGCACCAGCTTAACCAAGGCAATTAAAAACCTGATGTTAGCTTAATTGGTTTGAGGTTTGCTACCAGCAAAGCTGAACAGCTGAGCTGCCTGTCCAGGGGCACAGCAGGCCCGCATTCCCTGCGCTTCCAAAGGCACAGCTTCACGCCATGTCCTTGGCTGCACATCACAGCAAACCCCAAGGAGACTCCTCTGCAGGAGCTGAGACTCCTCCAGGGTGCTCAGGGGCTGGGACACTGAATTCAGGTGTTTCAAGTGAGATCCTTGTGCCCCAGCTGGAATAAGCTCACCTATAAAATGACCCCAAGTGCCTGCCCTTTCCAGCTGCTCTGGTAAAACCTCAGGGGCTTCCTCAAGCACAAACCAGGACCAAGCTCAGGAACACTCCCAATCCTAATTTAGGCTCCAATAAAAGGTTTGGATTCAGCCCATCTTTCTTGGCAACTTGATAACCTGATTTTTTTTTGTTGTCAATCAATTCTTTCTGTCCTGCAAACAACTTTCCCTGCCCTCACTATAAAGTGAGCACCTCAGTTAAATGGATCTGAACCTGCTGGGAGGGGTTGATGCCTTAAGAGGCCTCCTAGAAACAGAGCCCAGACAGGAGGAAGGGAAGAAAGGTGGGGATTTATTGGAAAGGCCTCCAAAGGTACCCCTGGGGAGCCAGAGGCTGCTGCCCAGATGGGCCCCGAGATGGAGCCTGAGAGGCCACGAGTTCTTCCCACTTTGATAGGTTTGGTTCATTTGCATCTCAGGGTTCATTCTCCAATTAAAGCTTCAGTTAATGATGGAACTCCCCTCAGCTTGCCCCCCTCTCAGAGGCTTTTGGTTGATACTTTTTGGGCCCAGTTTGGGCTGGGTGTCCTTGGAGAGCAGCCCCGGAGAGGCTTTGTTGTGTGTGCCCAGCACAGAGAGCAGCACTGAACAGGGAACAGGAAACTCCAGAGTTACACACTGGGCAGGGCAGGGTTTGAAACATAGAAAAGTTAAATCCTGAGGCATCAGGGTGAGAACACCAAGCTGGGAGAAATCCCATCCCCTGCTCCATGGAGCTCGTGTTTCTTTGCAGGCCTGACCAGGGCAGCAAAGGCACCTTTCCCCAACGCGCCTTTGCTGCTGTTGCACAGAAATTGCTGTTCAGCAGGACACTCTGTGAAATCAAGCAGGCATTTCCCAACTAAACCACAATATTCTTAGCCAGAAAATGTTTTTATCTGTGTAGCTGATACACAGGCTGCACATGAGAGCACCTCCCACCATGAAATACCATTCCTTGCTAATGAGAAGAACCTTCCTGAATCAATAACAGGTTATTCAAAGCTAAGGTGGGTGGAAAGAAGCTCAAGGGAAGGGAAGGGAAGGTTCATTAAAGCTAAATTCAATCTTATTTATTTAAGAATTCCCCCCAATCACTGCCTGATGACTATTTCTGGTGTACACATTTCCATTTGATAGGAGGATCTCATCTGATTTAATTCTGCTTGGGAGGCTGATGCTTATGTGTTAGTGAGAGCAGAGCTTTGCCTCCATCCAGGCAGGCTGAAAAATGAAGTAGCTCTGAAGAAGCCACTTCATGTCGTACTCCTAGAAGTCCTTAAAAACCTCCAGCTCCTGCAAGATTGCCCATCCAAAATGTAAAGCAGCTCCAAAAAAGAATTTGCTTTTTCCATGTCTCATTCCAGGTCTGGAGCTACAGCACCCATCCCTTCAGGGATCTCACATTCACATTGCCCTCCCCCACCTTCTCCTTGCACCAAGCTGCCTGTTTGGCAAGAGCCAACACCTTTGCCTAAGTCCCATTTATATTTGAGCAATCAGGAGAATTAATTAAAACACCAATGACATCAACACCCTTTATACTGGACCAATTTATGGGCACAGGGACAAGAAGGAGGGAAAAGGACTAAGCAATCAAGGAAAGGGATAAAGCAGCAGCTCATCTGTCCTTGGGCAGGTGAGGATGCGAATATCAACCAGCTCATGGACAGACCCAAGAAAGCACAATCCACCTGTCCCTAATAAAGAAGTTTTTGCCATTATTTTGCACTGTGTCATAGTGAAAGCAGAAATTCAGTTTGCACCAAAAGGATTATCAACAGCAATTCTTTTCACATGGCTCATTTCAGCTTTTGCACTGTCTGGTCTCACTCCAGCCCCCATCACCTCAGTGTTTGGGAAGCTCTCCTCACCCTGACCTTGCATTGATGATTTATTGTTTTTTAACCTGTTTGAAATCCGAAGTTTTACTATTCCAGCCTTGTTTTTCTCCTCATCCCAGTTATTTAAGGGGCCTTTTCCCATCTGATCCAGGCAAAACCCTTTCATTTAGCACCTAGAGATCAAAGTTAATTTACCCCTATCAAAGGGCTTCAAAAAACACAGTTAAAACACATCCTCCCAACTGGAGCTGCATCCTCAGAGGTGACAGGAACAGCACAAGAATCCCCCACACCAGGATCCTGCTGGAAAGGAACAAACAGGAAAGGACAAAGGAGACCTCCGTGGGAAAGAAAGTGATGGAGATCTCCCTCTCCACAACATCAGCTTTCCATCATCTTCCCTTATCCCAGATTTGTATTCTCAGTTGTGCCATTTCAGACATAATCTTCCATGGATAAAATCTTTATTTCAGCAGACAGAGCTGACAGGAGCACAGAGGGTTTGCCCACCCTCGGGCACAGCCCAGCTGTGTAACCCAAGGCCAGCCCCAGGTGAGGCTTGGCTTTTGGGGGCTGCTGTGGTCACTGAAATCTGATGTGAGATTCCCAGTAAGTGCTGCTGAAAAGGGCTCTGTCCAGCCTGTTCTTGTAGCATGGCATTTTACAGAGTGAACCATGTGCTTTCTAAAAAATTTTTCATTCAATTTTGTCTTTATTTTAATTTTAAATTAACTTAAATTTAATTTTTAATTTTTATTTTAATTCATTTTAGTTTTATTTTAAATTTTAGTTTTGTCTGATGCTGCCACACCTGAGGGCGATTTTGGTAGGAAACCTCTGCACTGGAGAGCAGAGAAAATTTTATCAACTTGCTTATCTTTGTCTGCCACAAACCCACGAAGATCTCCATAGTGTGCCCCCCTAATGATGTGGAGACTCCCAGGAAAACCAGGCTGGATAAACTGCAGGGTTCCTCCCCCTCTGCTGTGGCCCCTCAGTAATAACCCAAAGCTTTTTGGGGTCCCATGGACTCCAGGACCTGGAAATGTAAAGTACCACAGGGCTCAGCAAGGACAGGCCCTGCCCAGCCTCAGGGATTTGCTTCTGGCCATGGTTTTCCTCCTTCTGAACCTTTCAAATAAAAGAGAAAATTACAAATGCAGGGTTGGCCTTGCAGCACCCTCAGGAGAGCATCAGTTCAACATCGTGGGAAATGACCCTTCCTTAGAATCACAGAACCCCAGGATGGTTTGGGTTGGAAAGGACCTTAAATCCCATCCAGTGCCACCCCTGCCACGGGCAGGGACACCTTCCACTGTCCCAGGCTGCTCCCAGCCCCAATGTCCAGCCTGGCCTTGGGCACTGCCAGGGATCCAGGGGCAGCCCCAGCTGCTCTGGGCACCCTGTGCCAGGGCCTGCCCACCCTCACAGGGAACAATTCCTTCCCAATATCCCATCCAACCCTGCCCCCTGGCACTGGGAAGCCATTCCCTGTGTCCTGTCCCTCCATCCCTTGTCCCCAGTCCCTCTCCAGCTCTCCTGGAGCCCCTTCAGGCACTGGAAGGGGCTCTGAGCTCTCCCTGGATCCTGCTCTTCTGCTGTACCAGGCTGCCAGCATGCTCCAGGTACTTGCCAAGCACTGAATCCAGGGAATTGAGCACTGGTTTGGGGGATGGTGAATGTGGGAGCTGTGTGTGTGTGTGCCTCACTTTCCCTACCGGTAACTGGGACTTATTCCCAGGATCTCCTGAGCTTCCTGCTTACCTTGAGGAGAGCTGGAGGAAATCTGCTCCCAAGGAACTTTGGTCCTGGCTGAAGTGCAGCAGCGTCACAGACTCCAGCATAAACCAGTATAACCAGTCAGGGACAGGCCTGCCAGGATGGGCAATACCAGAACCACAGCTCCCAGGGAGAGACACTGCTGATGGTTTGGAGCTGGGATGGCTCCAATCCATCCCCTCACCCTTCCTCGTGCTCCAGTTTCCAACTAAATCCCAGCAGCCCGTTGCTTCAGTGCACCCAGGCCTCCCTCATAAAAATGTGCTTTATGAACACTTTGCATAATCAATACAATTTTCTGTTTCTCTCCAAAGTCTTGCCTGGCGTGGCAGTGAGGAATTGGGGTCAGGGCACCAAGTTCACTCTCTGTAACAGCAAAGCAGCATCTCCAGTAAATACCAGAGTCCGGGGAGTGCTCTGGCAGCCTCTGCTGAGCTGCTCCCAGTTTACAGCTCGTGGTAATTTGCAGGTTTGTCTCTCTTCCTGTAAGGCTTTTTAAACAGGGATCTGATATTTATATCTACATTCACTGGGCTTCACTGGAAGTGATAAAGTATTTCTAATGAGACAACAATAAAATGCATTTACTTTATTTGCTGCACTAACTATTTCACTTGGAATGGTTCAGTACATGCTGTAATTTCTGTTTCCAAACACTGCTGACTCCTTAGGAGCTCCCACAAGAGGTTTGTTCATTAATGAGAACAGGTGATCGCTGGGTATAAACAGGGAATCCCCAAAATGCTCCCTGTGTGGGGCCAGGAGAAGGAACAAGGTCAAGAGGCTGTGGCAGGGGCTTCTTGGGGAAAAATGATGTTGGTTTACGAAAATCATTATCCACCTGCCGAGATCAGCACAGCTCTGCAGAGGCACCGGCTCTGGGGGGAAATTAAAATGCCCCTTGATGCGAGTTCAGCACTGAGTGCCGTGGTGCTTCTGCAAGCGGCTCACGGTCCGGGCACCAGGCACCGGGCACCAGGCACCGGGCACCGGGCACCAGGCACCGGGCACCGGACACCAGGCACCGGGCACCAGGCACCGGGCACTGGGCACCAGGCACCGGGCACCGGGCACCGGGCACCGGGCACTGGGCACCAGGCACCAGGCACCAGGCACCGGGCACCAGGCACCGGGCACCGGGCACCGGGCACCGGGCACCAGGCACCGGGCAATCTNTGTGGGTTATGGGGTACAACAAGCGCAGGGAGAAGGGGTCCGAGCAAATGGGAGAAGGAGTGTGGGGCAAAGGGGCAACAGAGACCAATCAGCTACTGAGAAACACAGAACTTTCTGGAGAAATAACCAAATATGAAGCATAAGGGGAGGAGGGAGCAGGAGCCAATGGTCAGCATGTAGATGCTGAAAAGCTTTTAGCAGAGAAATCCTTCAGCTTTTCTGCATCATTCTGTGAAAGCTCTGCTGTTCTCACAGAAACTAAGAAAAACAGTGTTACAGTTTCTGTAAACTAAGTTCCTTTATCTCACACCTGCAGCTTGTTGTGCAGACATTGCGGTCTCAACTAGAAAAACACTTGGGAATGGACATCATAGAGTTGGGCCAATCCCCTCGAGGGGTGGATGGCCAGAGGACCAATTACTTTATGCCATTTAATTCACTTTTTGCAAACTAATATATAAAACCTCAGGAAAAATCATTAAAGGGGCTTATGCTGCCATTTCTACCTGACCCTGGACTCCATGTGGTTTTTCTACATGTCCACGTTACAACAGGAACAGTCAGCTGTTCTCACACAGCTTTTTGGGTGTTCACTGTTTCTTCAATCCCTTGGGCTGTGGAGGCATCAAACCAATGGACCTTTTGGTCTGCTTGGTCCATCTGACCATGGCTCACCCAACAACTGTGTGCACAAACATCTCTGTGCTTCAGCACGAGAGCACTGCAGTCACTCTGCAAACCTCACCCTGCAAGGGTTTCTGGTGAGAAACTGTTCTGCAAGCAGGAGAACAGAGGGGAGGAGTGGGACTCACCAGGGCCCTGTGCAGAACCGTGACACAAATTGTGATTGCTGATAAGGGGCCAAAACAGAAGCAGGAAATGAATGGGCTGGAGGCAGGATGCTCTGGCTTTGATCATCTCATGGCAGAGAGAGGGAGAAGAAAATAATAAATAACAATAATAAAGTTCCACATAAATGATGGTAAAATCCCACTTGACTTTACAGAAGACAGCCACAGAAATTTTGGGAGTGGTTCTGAAATACTAAAGATTGATTTCATGATGAGTGAAGTCAACCTCCATCCGGGTTTCTTGAGCAAGACATGAGCTTCTAAAACTTGTCCCTTTGCCAGAAGATCCTCACCAAAAAATGCTGCTCTGGGCACAGATTTCCATGGATTTCCAAACAACTCCGTGCTCCCAGAGAACCTGGATGATCAGGGCCTGGGCTTTACAGGAGCACAGAACACAACAGCTGAGGCTTGGAAACAGATTTCCCACCCTGGTTTTGTATTCAGACAGCATCATATCACAATTAGTCATTGTTTCTGTCAGAAACTCAGGTCAGGAGCCCAAAATACAGATTCTCATGATCACAGGGACCTTGCAAGTCAAGGCTCTGGGCTTTTTCTGGCTGCTCTGACCTCCAAGCCTTTCCTTTCACCACTTTTCCTCTGGATTCTGGCTTGCCAGATGGGATTTTGCAATACTTTCCCTCTCCTCATTCCCAGCTGCTCCTCTCCTTTTCCTGCTCTGGGACATGCAGCCAAAGTCTGTGGGATAGCCAGCCCCTGGTGAACACTCCTTGACCCTTGGAGAGGCAAGAACTTGTAGCCAGCTGGCTTTTGGAAAGTGCAGTGAAGGATGCAGCCTCCTCCCTTGGAGGAGAAGAGATCTAGTACAGTGAGTTTCATGGATCTGGAGGAGGGAAAGAGCGAGGAAGGAAGAGGTGACCCCAAAAGGCAAGGGCAAGCCAGGAGGAAATGCCTCCTGATAGTGACAGAAATGGGATAGGAGCATCCAGGAGGAAGAACTTTGGCACACAGACAGCTGAAGGAAGGGGTGGATTGCTCATGCAAAAGGAACTTACAGGGTTGGAAGCAAACGTCACTGGAGAAGCCAGGCCAGAACTGTGGGGTTTTCCCAGCTGTTCCTGTGGCAGGACAATATCAGGGAGGAGTCTCAGGCCAAGTCAGGCTGGTGCAATAACCTCAGTCAGCCCCCCAGCAAACCCACCATGTGCATCTGGATGCCACCCAAAATCCTACCTGGGGCCAGCTCTGCCCTTTCCATCTCTGACTCACTGGTGGTGTGGAAACATCATCAGAGCCCCTGCAGGCACTGCTGGCAGCAGGAACCTGCCCTGGGCACTTTTGGTGAGGTGTCTCTCCTAAAGAGAGGGCCCTGGGGAGCCAGGCTGCAGGAGCACACGCTCAGTGTGAGGGGTGAGCTGGATTTTGCTGCTTTGTGATTACCTCCCTGTGTCCCTGCAGCCAGCCTAGCTCAGGTCCTGCTGCCCTGGAAGGAATATTCCCTCGCAAATGGATGGCAAGGGAGAAGGTTTTTCCAGGCAACCTGCAGTTTGGGACTGGGATCCCAGTACGTGGCAGGAGGAGATAGGCTGATGATGCCTCTGGGCAGTCCCTGAATTTGCCCTGATGTGCTTTCTAAAATGTTCTTTCTTCTCAATACCACTTGGCTTTGTTGCTTTTCTAAAGGAGCACAGCTCACCAAGAGCAGGGGAGAGGGAACGAACTGACTGTTTACTGCAGTCTAAGCTACCAAACAATCTTTAAACCCAACTTTTTTTATAGTTTCCAGAGGCATATCATGATATTTTGCACATGAATATTTTTCAAAGTTACCAGGGAAAACCAAAACCCAACAATTTGGCATTTGAGTAAAGAATCCCAAATATGACAAGTAACAAGAGAAAACTGTGTTTTCTTCCCAAACCCCCAAAGAAAACTAGTAATGGGCAGAACAAGGAAGGGTAAAAATGACACCATGGACACTGCAGGCACAGCAGAGATAAAAATGCACAAAGGAGATCCACCACAGAATATACAACTACAGAAATAAGAAAAACTGAGACGTTCAGATGTTCCCTCTACTCCTTGACTTTTGCAGAAGAGCTGGGAGTTGTGAAGGAAAGGGAGCATCCCCCACATGGGCACTCTCCGGGAGGTACTGCAGGATTCAGCTCCTGGAGTTCTGTGATTTCAACTACCATTGCTGCCAACTCTCATTTTCCAGTGCTTGCAACTGCAAAGAAACCTTCCAAAAGCATTTCATTTCTCCCAGAATTCTGTGCCTGCCTCACTGCCAGTCCAGAAAGAATGAGAAAAACTCAGGTTTCTGTTTGTGAGGTCAGACTTGTCCGGAGCAGCACATCCTGAACACAGGCTCTGGGACCATTCCAGATGACGAGGATGAAAAAAGCAAGGTAGAGTAGCACTATTATTGCTGCTGCTGCTGTTGTTGTTGTTGTTATTATTATTGTTATTTTCTGCTTTATTTCTTTAATTAAATTTCATGCTTCCCTTTTGTTTTGTTGGTGTTTTGTGCACTGGAACATTTATAATCAGTCATTATTCTGGTTGATAGAGAATGCACAAAGTTTTAGGAGTGATATGACATTTACATTCACTTATGAGTTATTAGATATCTCCTCAGGAGCAATGAAGAACGGCAGATCTTGACATCTTGTATGTTACACATCACTAAGTTTCCTTTGGAGCTACTTCCCAGTTACTCGCTGTAGAATCAGAGAGTGACAGAATCACAGAATGGTTTGGGTTGGAAGGAACCTCAAGGCTCATCTCATCCCAACCCCCTGCCCCAGCCAGGGAATGTCCCCGTGGAACAGGTTGTTCTCCCCCTGGGACAGAGGCAATCCTGGCATGAAATGATAATTACAGAAATAATAATTACAGCCTCCATCCCATTGATGCCTTTTCCTGGTCTTAAAATCAAGAGTCAAACATGGTTAAAAGGGAAAAAGGGATTTGCCCTTGGGATTTATTTAAGGATCCTCAGGTGCACCATGTCCAGGTCGAATGCCCCTCCATGCACCCCGCAGTGCTCACCCACCAAAGATCTGGGATCACATTGTGGGTGTCACTAATTAGCACATCTATCAAAGATTCCCCAAGGAGAGGCTCCAGTGAGCCCCCCTCCCCAAGGAACCTTCCCCTGGATGGTTCTATCTCAGTTTCCAAAATGTGTTCTGGAGAGGCCCTGGGGCTCTGGGCACACTGATCCCTCACTGCGAAGCTTCTGAGATGTTCAGTGTCCCAGCCTGGCAAACAAGTCCCAGAATGTGGGCAAAAAGCACCAAGAATACAGAAATTGTAAAAGGGTATAAAGGGGTATAAAAGAAAAGGCAAAAATCCTCATGGCATCACCATAACTCAAATTCTGTACAGTCCAGATGTCAAACACAGTTCTGCGTCTTCGTTTGTGTGACCGAGGTCTTTAAAGCCAAGGATTCTCCTCCTGTGAGAAAGAACCACTCGAGGTTGTGAAAACAGATCTCGGATGCCTTGTAAAGGAGAATTATCATGGTATTTAACTCTCAGTTATCAGCTGGAGCCAAGAGAGTAAAGAAACAGGCACCGTTCTCACTTAATAAAAAATGACTGTCATTGCCAGCCTTGGCAATAGTTATTAAAATCCTTTAGGCACCCGCTGGTTCCCTGCATCCTGTTGCTCCCAGCACCAGCAGACCAGGCATTGCTGCTCACCCCAGCAGCTCACAGGGAATTCTTCCATGGGGATCAACTCCCCACATCCCTGGCTGGTGCTGCACAGGGGCTTTGTGGTAACATCAGCCGTGTCCTGGTGAAAGGAACTGCTCCATCCCATAGGATCCAGTAACGAGGGCTTATGGATAGGGAGCCTGCAAGATGGACAGAACCTGTTTACAAGAGCATGACAGGACACAGGGAATGGCTTCCCACTGCCAGAGGGCAGAGCTGGACAGGATATTGGGAAGGAATTGTTCCCTGTGAGGGCTGTGAGGGCTGGCACAGGGTGCCCAGAAAAGCTGTGGCTGCCCCTGGATCCCTGGAAGTGTCCAAGGCCAGGCTGGACATTCGGGCTTGGAGCAGCCTGGGACAGTGGAGGAGCTTTAAGGTCCATCCAAACCAAACCAGTCTGGGATTCTGTGATCCCCGCAGATATTTGAACTTCCAACCTCTCATCCCAAAGTCTGGGAAGTTAAAAGAGTCTTTCTAGACGGCATCTCCCCAAGAAACTTCCTTGTGGAAGCAAGTGAGATCTCCATTTAGGTCCCGTGTCCTTTCAGTAGCACAAAAAGCCTCAGGGAAAAGAGTCTCCCATTGTCTACCAAGTGTCTGCCCTCTCCTCTCCTCGGGGTTAAACTGCACAGAACTTTCACCAGAGGCACTGGAACCCAGAGTGGTAGGAAGGAAAACCACACACAAACGTGCTCCACTGTCACTTCATCTCCCTGGGCTGCAGTGTTCCCAGCCTGGCTGGGTATGAGCACTGATTCCCAGCAGGCTGAGAAGCCAGCTCAGCTCCCAGCCCTGCCCCATGGTACCATCACACGAGGAGCACGCTGACAAAAGGCATTTTTCTCCATCAGGCAATCTTCTCCAGCCTGCTCCGCTGCTCCTTGGCTTTGGTTTAAGCCACTGCTCCTCCTCAAAGGAGCACTGGAGCATCCTACCTGCAGGCTGGGAATGCTGGCAGCAGTTTGGGGCTGCATTCGTCATGGGGACAAGCACAACAAACAACCAGGGGGAGAACAGCAGGCAAGCAGAGCTGGGAGATGGGAGCAGAGCACGAGGAGAAGGAGAAGCAGCTCCAGCTCTTGTTACATCCAGGTGATGCCCTCTCACTGCTGCTTAGGTATGGAAAAGGCTTTTCTCCCCCAAATCAGTCTGGCAACAGCTCTGCCTGGTTCTGTACCAAAAGGTGGCAGCAGTCTAAGCAGTTAAAACTTTCAATCAGTCTGACCATGTAAAATTTGATTTGGTTGTCCCTCATCCTGCTTCTATTTCCCAAGGCCCTGAAGAGAAAAGGACACACAAACCACAGCTTTTAGAGCCAAGAAAATAGTTCCAAATGTTCCCATGAACTTCCCATTAAATTAACTTTGGTCCTTTGGGGGACCTCCTTCAGTTGGGATCTATTTATTATTACTATTATTCTTACTATTATTATTATTATTATTATTATTATTATTATTATTATTATTATTATTATTATTATTAATAAGCACTTTACAGGCAACCTTATCCAAGCAGACAGTACATCAATATCCACAACATCCACAGACAGCAGATTTGGAGCCTGTAGGTTCAGAGAATACGAGAAGGGTGGGCCATGCAAAGGAGGAGCAGAAAAAGTCATGGAGACCAGCTATGAACACTCCTTCAGAATAAAATTAAACCATTTGAAAGAGTTTGCCATTCAAAATAAGGAAAAGAGGTCGAGGACAAGCATTGGTTGAAAAGGAAACAAACTCTGCCAGAGAAGCTGTGGTTGCTCCATCCCTGGAAGTGTCCAAGGCCAGGGTGGATGGGGCTTGGAGCAGCCCAGGATAGTGGAAGGTAGAACAAGATGGTCTTTGAAGTTCCTCCTAATCCAAACCATTCTGGGATTCTCTGATAAGCAAAAAGAGAGAGAAAAAAAAAAAAAAATCCTTAGGAAATTCTTTTGAAGCACTCACTCCGATGGGAACACACACAGATCCAGAACCAGAGAGCAACCCAGGGTGGCTGAGCAGAGATCTCACTAAAAATTCATCCCTAATTCAGATTTAGGCAGAAGCTCAGGAGCAACCCTGTGCAAGATTGGAACTTAAGGCAGAAGGATCAAGAGCACACAAATGATCAGGTACAGGCACAAAGAGAAGCTCAGGCTGTGTTGGGATGATCACCCCACTGCCTGGGGGAGAAGGAGAGGGGATGGAGCAGAAACACCACCTTGGTGTCAGCCCAGCTGAGATCTGCATTCCCAATTCCCAGGGAAACAGTCCC
Source organism: Rhipidura dahli (assembly GCA_013399225.1). Taxonomy (NCBI): domain Eukaryota; kingdom Metazoa; phylum Chordata; class Aves; order Passeriformes; family Rhipiduridae; genus Rhipidura; species Rhipidura dahli. Next base: position 256,541 of record VXAC01002362.1, on the reverse strand, counting down.
GAATTCTAACCAGCTGATTTTTATACTTGTATTAATACACAGATCTCTATTCAGGGAGTCACTGCTTTGCCCTGTTTGGTGGTGGGTAATTTGCTCCTTGGAAGCAGCAGATGCAGCACTCCCTGGCCCCAGAACAAAACTCTGCACAGTTGCTTGGTCATAGGACTGAGGAATAAATTCAGCTCTATTTTCTTCACCAACTGAGCTCACAAGTTGTGCTTGAAGAGTTTAAGGTGAAAACCTGACACTGTTGGGGTCAGCAGGTGGGGGTTTTTTCACTGCCTACCATAACTCAGTAACTATTCTATTCTATTTATTTATTTGTTTGTTTGTTTATTTATGAACTAAATGTTGTAGGCAGAAGAAGTCCAAGCCAAGGATTTCCCCAGAGTTCATTCCATTTGAGTGTCAGCTATTTATTGCCCACAGAGCTTGATCAGTCACCTGATCCTACATTTGCACCCGCTTTTGTTGCCAAAGATGTTGCAAAACTGTGCAAAATCCCCCAAGATCACACGCTGGGCAATGGAGAGCTCCTCCTGCAGCTCTTACCCACACAGCTGCATGTCGCTTCTTGTCATTCCCATTAATATTCAAACACTCCTTTTCTCACAGAACTTTTCAGAAACACAATTTACTTCTATGAATGCTGATGAGGAATGGACAGAACGGAGCAGAAAGTGCTGGAAAATGCATTATTTTGGTTGGAATGAGTGTTCACACACATTCAGGCACACACTTGCAGGAGTCGTGAGTTTTATTATTAATTGGCTTTAGTTTCCTGTGTTTACTGAACCCACCTTTGTGCTGAGCACTACAAGCAGCAGAGTCAACATGACACCATTAGCAATAATTACAGCTCAGGTTTGGCACCAACACCACTGCTAATTCTGGCAGCTGCAGCAGAATATGTCAGTCAGAGGGTTCCACCTCCAAAAGTGCAGCAGGCAGGACCTGATCCCTGCAAAATCCCTTCCCTGTCCTACATCCCTCTGAGATCATCATCCAGCCACTTCCAAGCCGGGGGCTCCTCCCAGGTCACTGAGACACCGCCCAAGGCTTCTGAGAGACCACTCAGGAGGAGAAGAACCTCAGAGCAGCAGCATTGCCTTGGCAGGACATGGAAGGAAGAAGTGAGAGGCTGGTTAAGGAAGATCATCGGCACTTCTGGGCAGGGCAGGCTGTGACACCTGCACGGATTCTTCTCAATCATCTTTACAATATTTCAGCTTTTTACTCACCCTGGGGAATGCTGAATTACATCCCCTGGGGCTCCATCTCAGGACACGCTTCCCAAACACATTTCAGCACATGCTGAAATAGTCACCGGTCAAGAGAAGGTGTCTGGAATCCCAGTTAACCAGGCAGGCAAACTCCTGCAAACAGCAGACAGAAACAAGCTGATAGCCAAGCACCTGCAGGGACTGTGCTGGCAGGGGCAGGGCAGCTCTTGCACACACAGTTCATTAAAAGGAATTGCATCCCACATAACCAGAGGGGCATTTAGGATGGACAGACAGTGCCCAGCTTCTGAGATCCTGACTTTGCCAACTGACAAATGCCCCCAGCTCCTGGATTCTTATAAAAACTAAAAGCTGAGAAGAAAAAATATCCCACGGTCCAGCAGCACTGATTTCTCACCCAGTTAATCAGCAGGATTTGGATGTTCTGACCCACAGCAAGTCCTCCAGCTAGGCTATAATGAGGAGCAGTAAAAAGCTGCTGGAGCTCTCCAGGACCTCCAGGACAGAGGGCTGGAGATGGTGATTACCAGTTGTTTACTAGACAGCAGAGCTAAATGCCTGATTCATGCCTCAGGACACCCCTTGCCATCCCCAGCCTCTCCTGAAGTCCTCTCCAGCCCTCACCCCTGTCCTCCTCTGTCATTCTCAGCAGCTCTTCCCAAACCACCTCCCAGCCTCTGGCCCCCAGCTCCTACCTGGCCTCCCTCCTACTTTCTCTCTACTCCTCCTCTGCGATCAAGCCCCAAGAGGCTGATTTTGTTAGCAGCTTCCTGCCCTATCTGGAACAAAATGTGCCTCCAGCCACCCAGAAGCTCCAAGCCTGCAAGGACTCTCCCAAATATACGTTTAATCTATTTCTTGTGCTTCCTTCGGATGCAAATGCCCCCCTCTGGGGACGCTGTCAGTGCTCAGGCACCTGTCAGCATTAATTGCTTTCCCCACGTGCTGAGCACAAGCCCTCAATCAGCTCCTGCTGCATCTCCAGGCTGTATTTGGACTTTTCCCAGCCTGCACATTGTCCTCCTGCAGTGTGGATGCTGAAAAAGCTTCGGCAGGGAATTTCTTCAGCTCTCTGCAGCATTTTGTGAGAGCTCTGTCTTTCCCATGCAGGCTGTCTAAAACAAAGTTACCGTCTTATAAACACTTGCACCTGCAGATTGTTTTGCAGGATTGTTCTGGTTCTAACCAGCAAAATAGTTGGGAATGGGTGTTTTAGGATTTGGCCAATCCCCTCAAGGGGTGGGTGGCCAGAGGACCAATTACCTTATGCCATTTAACAAAATTTTTGCAAACACACAAGAGGACCAGGGAAAAAAAAAAAAAAGAAAAAAAGAAAAAAAAAAACCCAAACATTCAATCGCTTGCCACTATTGATCCCTGAGCTTGGACTTTGTGTGGTTTTTCTACCCATCCACGTTGTGACAGTGACACTGTAGCACGCCAGGGGTCTGGTTCCAGCTGCCCCCAGGGCTTTGCTAGAGAGCAGCCGGGCTGCTCGGGATGCCCTCGGGAAGCGGCTCGTGGTTGCCAGTGCCCAGCTCCTCATCCCGCAGGAACTGCGCTGCACATTGCCCAGTCCCGGATCGGCAGCAGCCAAAGGCTGATGATCCATCCCAGCCTGCCGTGCCTTTGTCACTGGTTCGGGTTCTGTTTCTCTGCCAGGCAAATGGGGGAGCTTTAACCCTTTCAGCCCTTTGGGCTGGGCTCTGCTGCTCCCCCTGCCTGCACCGGAAGAGGGTGAGGGCACACCCTGCTCCAGAAACAGCACCCAGCAGCTGCTTAAGGTCTAGACATGTATTTCAAAGGATTAAAAGCAAGATTCCAACCTGACCAGGAACTATTTAAAGGCTTCAAACACCTGTTTTACAGCCAGTTTGATGGGGGGG
>VXAC01002362.1:243072-253362 GCA_013399225.1 Rhipidura dahli | reverse complement strand
ATCCTGCTATTTCAAGAAGCAGCTGGATCTCTTCGCTTCCAACACGAAGCAGGCTCTTGCTCCCAGTCTGCCTGAGCTCAGCACACACTGAGGACAAGCCCTGCCACGCCCTGCCTTGCTCTCTGTGCTGGGGGTGGGCACGGACTCCCAGGGCTGCCTCTTCCTCCTCTTTCACCTCCTCCTCTTCCTCTTCCCCAGAGCCACAGAGCTTGGGCAGCCCCAGAGTCCCGTTTCATCCAAAAGCAGCTGGGATCCATGATGCAGGCAAGGCTCAGCAGGAGGGGAGGAGGAAATGCAGGCTCTGTGAACAGATCCAGGTCCATGGCAGTGGTGTCTGCAGGGTCTCTGCTCCTCATCCTCACCCAGGGGGGCTCTGGGCTCAGCTGGCTCTGCAGAGTCTCTCCTGGGCTGTCTCCCTCCCTCCCCTGGCAGGTGAACTCTTCCCAAAGGGAGGTGGGCAGTGTCAGGTGCTGTCCTGGTGGCTCTGGCCAGGTTACTCGGGTCCCTCACCCCTGCGGCCCCACCACATCAAACTGCACCCGACACCTTCAGGGGTGACAGGATGGCCAGCTCAGAGCTACCCATGGTGGCCCAAACCCTGGGGGGCACAACGAGGGCCAGGGAAAACCTCTTCTAAACCCAGTAAAATCAGAGTATTGAGCTCTGGCCTCCAGTCCATGTTCTGCCTAAGCTGAGAGGCCCCTGAGACCTGTCCAGTCACTTGGGCCATTCATGAGGTGATGGAATCGATCTGCTCCTGGCTGGTTTGACAGGAAAATCCAACAGGATCCAGCACTGTGGTCCTGCTGACACAGAGATGCAGCAGGACCCCAGGGACTCGGGATATTTTTGCTTTGGCCAACATTTGTTTCAAATGAAAACCACACCACACCTTCCACAAGTGATTGGAAAGCAGGTGGGAAGGCTCTGGAGCCCAGCTCCAGGAACAGGTAGAGTTGCTTCAAATTAATGTCCATGAGGAGTACTTTATTTCCTTCATACCCCAGATATCTAGACGTAAAACTTCCACAGGAAATTTGGGGAAGTATCTTTCTGTGTGGTGAGGAGAAACAGAAAGTGGTTTTGGGCTCCATGAGCCCAGGTGAGCTGGGGGGGTCACAAATTCCAAACCACCGAAAATTAAATTCAGGCTAAAATAAAATTCCTTGCAGAGGTGGTGGAGAGCTTGTTACAAGCCAAGATCACAGCAGTGGAGTTCAGCATTTCCCCTACAACTGTATTAACAGCAGGTCAGAGGAGGAGGAAATCACTTCCAGCTCCTATTTTGTAATATTTTCATTTGTCACTCTGAATCTGCTCTGGGCTTTCAGATGGCTTTTCAGACCTGGCCATCTGTGAGCTGGGTCTGTGAGCTGCTCTGGGCTGCTTGGACTTGTCACCTGCACCAGGGCCCAGGCAGAGAGCTCAGAGCTGCCTTTAGACTTCCCTGCAACACCCCAGAGATGCTGAGGAGGACAACAAAGGACTGAGTGGGACAGACCTGTACTTGTCATGGACCCAAAACCAGGCTGGAATGATTAAATTTCTTAAGTCTAATGCCCACTGAGCAAATGATAATTCTTTACATACTAGGAAATCCACAGATCACTCTGAGGTTTCTCCAAAATCGTGGAATTACAGAATATCCTGAGCTTGAAGGGACCATAGGGATCATCCAGTCCTGCTCCTGGCCCTACACAGACACCCCAACAATTCCACCCTGGGCATCCCTGGGAGCATTGCCCAAAATACAGATAAAAACTGGGTTTGTTGAGCTGGGATTCTGCTGCAGGCAGTGAGGGAAGAACATAACTAAAGTGTCAGAGATCCTTTCCATGCATATTTAGTCAAAAAATCCCCGTGCTCCTCCATCCATCCCTTGTTGCTGTGCAGTGATGTCAGTACATGGAGGGCTCAGAGGGACGAGAAGGTGCCTGTGGAGCAAAACTGTGCCAGGAGAGCACTCCTCCCTCTGGGAGAGGGTTTAGTACCAAGAAACCTTGCAGAGATTGGGGACAGAGTGACAGAGCCACACTCACCTCCAGAGGGGCGTGTGCAGGGAAGTGACAAATTCCTGCAGAGTATGTTCCTCTGGCACGCTGCTCCTGAGAAATGGACTCAGCTCCAGGCAGGTAGAAGGAGATGGATTGATGGTCAAAGTTCAGGAGAGGCTGTCAGAGGAGCTTGACAAACACAACCCATCAGAGCATTGGTGGCATATGGATGAAGGGTGTAAAATCACGCTGGGTAAAACTCAGCCACCTTGGATGCAGCTGGAGAATTTTATGCAGCTCCTGCTCTGTTTTCCACTGGCTGGGTTTCCTTCCCAGCGTGTCCAGTGGAGGAGGGAGAGCAGCTTTCTCATCAGATATTTCACTTATGCCCTTATACGCCCCTTTTTCAAGCATCATCTGCCCCCCTGCTCTGCCTAAGGAGCAAGATGGGCAAATTATTTTGCTCTTTGTGTCTGTTTTCCCCCAATAAACCTCACTGGGAAAGGTCCCCTGTGCCCAGAATGGTGCTCAGTGCTCAGAGACAGTGCCCAGGCATTGGGTTAATCTCAGCTGAGCCCAATAATGAAGAATGGCCCATATGGAAACGTTTCCATCTGTCACCTCCCCACACCCTGAGAGATCCCAGCAAGAACAGGAGTGGCTGGAACCATGGAATGGTTTGAGTTGGAGGGGCCTCAAAGCCCATCTCATTCCACCCCTGCCATGGGCAGGGACACCTCCCACTGTCCCAGGCTGCTCCCAGACCCATCCAACCTGGCCTTGGGCACTGCCAGGGATCCAGGGGCAGCCACAGCTGCTCTGGGCTCCCTGTGCCAGGGCCTCCCCACCCTTCCAAGGAACAATTCCTTCCTAACAGCAAATCTAAATCTCTCCTCTTTTTGTTTAAAGCCTTTCCTCCTTGCCCTGTCGTTGTCTGCCCATGTAAATGTGTCCAGGCAGTTTTCTTCTGAGGGAAGGCTCAGGATCCATCCAGCCTGAGAAATGTTCTCCTCACTGAGGACAAAGGTGACTCCTTGTCCCAGGGGTCCATTATCCACAACACTCCCAACTTTGCTGTCCCTGGAACTTACAGGCTCACCTGATCATGCACTTCCTGCACGTTTTTTGCAGAAAAAGGTGTTGTCACTTCCCAGGTGAGGCCCAGTGGAGTCCCTGACCCTGGAGGCAAAGAAAACTTCCCCCCACTCAAATGCAGGGCACCTGGGGATGCCACCATCACAGCATGGGCAGCAGCCACACTGGCCCAGAGGAGCCCTGGCCCTGCTCAGTGCTGCAGAGGGAGGCAGAAAAACCCCAGGGACACTTCCCAGTCCACCCAGTGGGAAAAGAAGCCTTCCTCCTCCCAGTGCAGAGCACAAGGACACCTCTGTGGTGTGTGAGCAGGCAGCAACCTGGCCAAAGGCAGCAGAGACCTGGCAAGTGGGGATGCTCCATGCTGCAGAGGAAGCCAAAAGCCCCTGGGCGTTGGTGCCAATCTGTCCCAGGAGAAAATCCCTTCCTGACCCCAGAACTGGGACTGGCTGTTCCCTGAGCATTGAGCAGGACCTGCCTCCCTGACCTACAGGCTGGTCACACCTCCCAGGAAATGCCCAAGCCCTGTTCCTCCTCAGCCTGGAGCCATCTCTGGACCTTCCAAGTGGCAAAATCCCCCCAGTCTGATCGACCTTGGGAGCAAGAATTCCCTCTGTGCCTGGTGAGACACCAGTGGGTGCTCTGAAGCATCACTTGCACATCCCATTTTTCCCATGGCTCCATGGGGTAGGATGGTGAGTTCCAGGGTGCTCCTCACAGCAGCATTCCCTTGTCTCACCACTGTGACCCAGCTGGAAAGGCCTGGCAGCCTCAGGCACCTCCAGGGGCTGGCAGTGTCCTCCTCACCCTGTGGGTTCTGCTCGTCTCCCGTGGAACTCACGGTGTCCCCTGGAGGGGTGACAGGTTCACAGGCCATGGAAGGGCTTTAAAGCTGGCCCTGCCAGGAGCTGGCCTTCCAGCACAGCACCTCAGCCAGCCTCCAGCCTCCCTCTAAGTCATCCCAGGGGCTCCTCACAGAACTCCTCTGACAGCCTGTCCCAGGTTCCAGTGTAAGATGTGCCCAAAGTGTGCATTCTGGCACAGCTGTTAAACCAGCTGGGGCAGGGCTCTTCATCTCTTCCAGGACACATCCCTGGTAACTCCCTCCGGGGAGATCTCCTGCTCCTGGGCCACCAAGCCTCACTGCATGGCCCAGAACATTCCATCAGCCCACTGGGAGATGCTGTGCCCAGGGGAGGAACCCAGCATTCCTACCTGGATCCAATCTGAGCTTTGGAGCAGCACAGGCAGCCCTGCCCTGCTGGGTTCCCAGAGGGCAAGAGCTCCCTAAGCAGCACTGGGCCTGCAGAGGAGCCCCAGAGCCTTGCAGAGGATCAGAGCTTCAGCAGAAGCACATCCATCAGTGCAGCAGGGCTGCAGCCACCGTTCAATGGGGCTGCTGCCAGCGCCCTGCCCGCCAGGCTGCCAGCCTGTGCCCTCACTCTGGCACTGCTTCTGTACCACTGCATTCATTTCAATTTTCCTACTAAATTGGGGTTCTGACTTGGGGTCTCTCGCTGGTTTGCTTTCACAGCCCTCGGGCTGCCCCAGGCTGGCTCTGCCTGAGGGTGAAGTTTCCAGGCTGGCAGTGGAACATGGGAACAGATTCCCCTGTCCATGTGTAACCTCCTGTTGGGCAGGACCTCTGGCTGCTCCTGCAGGAATCAGCTCCTTAAGGAAGGAAGTGAATCCCCCCTTTTGTCCTGGAGCTGGGGATACTTCGAGTGTGAGCAGCACAACGGGACCTCCTCCTGTGCAGTGGCATTTCCAGCGCCCCGCACCCACAGGGACTGGGGAGCTGGGTGTGCTCTGAGCACGGGGCAGGTGAACCTGCTCAGAGCCATTGATTTCATGGGAGATCAATGTGCTGAAAATGGAACTATCAGTTCCTGCCAAGGGTGACATGCAGTGGCATTTTAAGGCAGAGCTAAGTGGAATTGCTCCTGTTGCATGGTGCAGAATGCTAACAGGAATTGATTTCACTCTCTGGAGGCCTGGCTTTGTTTATTTAGTGGCCAAGGGGGTTTTTGGTGGTTGTCCTCGATTTTGAATGCTTTGCCTAATCCCATGTTTGAAGCAGATGAGAGGAAGAATTGGGATGCCCTGCAAAAATCCAGCCAAGTTTGCAGACAAAGAGGATTCAGCTCTAAAGACAGAGTTAGAAGCTGGAGTCCAAATCAACTTCTACCTTTTCTCTCTCCCTCTGCCAGCTCAGTGCTGTCTCTGAAGTACGAGCTGCTCCAGGGGGATGCACACAGCAGAGGACAGCCCTGGTTTATGCAGTCCCAGGGGAACACATGCTCTAGACAGACTGCTCATAAAGCCACAGGCTGGCCCAGCCTGTCCTGAGGACTGCTGGCTTCTCCAGGCTCCTTGTTTGAGGTGGCACTTTCATCCTTGCTGAGAGTTTTCCTTCCAAGATGCTGCAGGCAGGGTCTGACAAGCAAAGCCCACATAATACCTGTCTGAGAGGGGTCCTTTGATTCCCCATCAAGGAGTGGGATAACCACATTCACAAAATGAGCAAACCATGGGCAGTGCTGGGCTCAGAGCACGAGGACTGAGCCAGGAGCTCCTCACCTTTCCCATCTCTGGGTCAGCAAGGGTGGGAGCCCACAGAGCTCCTCCTGAGCACTGCTCAGAGCCCACAGGGATCCCAAAGGATATTGCAGGATGCACCAGGGTTAAAACCCTACAAATCCAATCCAGTGCTCACTGGGGTTGGTGGAGAAGCTCCCAGTGAGTCCCCAGAGTGTTTGCTGACTGCAGATCATTTCCTGGGTGCTCAGCTACCATTCACAGAATCACAGAATGGTTTGGGTTGGAAGGGACCTTAAAGCCCACCCAGTGCCCCCCCCTGCCATGGGCAGGGACACCTTCCACTGTCCCAGGCTGCTCCAAGCCCCATCCAACCCAACCTTGGGCGCTGCCAGGGATCCAGGGGCAGCCACAGCTTCTCTGGACACCCTGTGCCAAGGCCCCGCTGCCCTCACAGTAAAGTCTTTCCAAAATGCAGCCTAAATTTCCCCATGTTCAGGTGCCAGGCTCCCATTTTCTGGTGGGGATGGTACCTTTAGGTCACAGCTGAGGCACGCAGGGTCCGGGTGAGAATTCCCACCGCTGCTGTTAACCTGGTAACCAAAAATTGCAAGTCCAGCCTCCTAGGCAGGGGGTAGATGTGTCTGGAGGTATTTTTCCTTTTTGCCTGATCTGGATCTGACAATGATTTGCTCATCCTTTTGTTCAAAGAGTGTTCATTAAACAGGGGATGGGGCAGGCCATGATCCAGAAAGGACTCGTGTCAGGGAAGTTTGTCTTTCCCACATCAGATCCTGCACTGTCTCTGTGTCTGTTTAGTCACAGCTTTATCTCTGAAGCTGGGCAGTGCTGGATCTCACCAGATGGATGTCCTTGCCTGTGATTCTGCACACATCTCTCTCCTGTGCTGCAACACAGAGGAAAACGTTGTGTGCATCCCCCTGGGCTGGAGGTTCACTTCAGCTGGGATCAGAGAAGCCTGCAAAGTTTTCCTTGCACTTGAGGTTTTTTGTGGGGTTGGCTTGGAGGGGTTTTTTTAATTTATTTTTTTCCTGGAGCCCTTTAACTTTGGGAGTGATGGGGTAGGACACACAAGCAGTGAGGTGATGGTTCTGGTAAGTGGATGGTTCTACAACAAGAACAAAACTGAATACATGTAGGAATTACTGATAAATATCTGAACCCACACAGACATCCTAAAACCTTGTTGGGGCATCCTTTACTGACTTAGGGAAAGGAAATCATTCCAGTTCTTACAGTGATGTTGCCTTCACCAATTAAAGCCTCCAGGGCTTCAGAGAATCTGTGCAAGAAAAGCTCCTCAGTGTATTTGTCACCCTCCCAAGAATCAGCTCCTCTCATTCCAGCCTGCCCAGGATCTGGAGCCAGGCAGCAGGAGGGGTGGGAGCACACCTCAGCTGTCCCCAGTGGGTCAGAATCTCCCCCTCCATCGATCCCATCCCACAGGATGGGAGGCAATACTGCCCAGTGATCTTGCTGAGCCTTTTCCACAGACCCTGCTGGGCTGACGCCGCTGCTGCCGGCTGTTCCCGCAGCTCAGCTCTGCAAAAGAAGAGAGACATCAGTGTCAGTGAGAAATTCATCCTCACGCTCTCTGCCTCAGCTTGCCAGGGATTTGAAGGCCAGAATGGACCATTCTGATTACAGAGCCTGATCTCCCCGATAACCCGAAGTTCATCCCAGGATTTTTTGTACATCAAAGCCGGGACTGGCAGCAGAACTGAGTGTTTGAAAAGGACACTGGACCTCAGTTCAAAAGGCTCCATATCCATCTCTCAGTGACCTGGCTCGGTGATTTAAGCATTGCCACTGCCCAAAAGTTCACTTTGGTTCTGTTTGAATACATCTAACTTTCACTTTACAGCCAAATTCCTCTTATTTACAGATTTTGCAGGGTAACTTCTATCCAGTTGCATCATTTCTTGCAGTAACAAATGAAGCCACTGTTTTAGCAGTGATGGATCATCCCTGCTTGTAAAAAATAGGAAATTAGCAGGCATTCTGGCTGACAAAAGATGAGTTAGGGATTGCAGGAGGCCTGTGCCAAGCACAAGGACATTGGTACTGGAAGCAGTGGGAAGTGTGGGAACTGTGGTGGCTGTGAAGATCATGATTGATACAGGTGTGATCCAGTGAAGGGACAATGATTGATATGTTTATTATTTGAAGTTCAGTTTCATCATTTTGACTTATCCTTAAATGCATCAGGGTTTATGTGCTCTTTAGAGAGACGAGCTCAGCTAATTGCTGGAGGCCCTGACTGAATTTTCAGAAGGTCCAGCTCTGAGAAGCACAAAATAATTCCCAGTCAGGAATTAGTCAGGCTCTATAGCATCACAGTCTGTTTCTGGAATGAGTAATGCTCAAGAATATGCAGCAACAGTTTCCTCCTAAATGGGATATTGTTTTACAACATTCAAAAAACAAAAAAGAATAAGAAAATGAAATCTCTTTGTCTACATTTGCAAAGCTTTTTAGCCAAATGATCCACCACAACCACTACCAAAGGTTTCCTCAGACTAAATTGGATTTTCACAATGGAAAAAGAAACAGACCTGGGTTAAAAGAGAAGAAATCCCCTTGCAAGGGTTAAACACCCCTTTAATTTCTCACTGCTGTGTCCCAGGGCCACTAAAAGCACAGAGTTAAAGCTGACCTTGCCAGATTTTTAGGCCAGTTCTTTAGGAGTTCATGATGGATGTGTAATCTTCCTCAGGGAGCAGTTCCTGCTTCCTCCCCAACATCCTCACCAGGGTCAGGCAGCTGAGGAGACTTCAGCCCCAACCCTGGGGGTGGCAGGGAGGAGGGAGCTCCTTCAGGCTGGAACTGTTTGCAAACAAAAGGAGGCACGGGCAGCATTTCCTCAACTGATCTCTTTCTCCAGGAAAAACTGCTCGGTCTCCTTTAAGGAGGACATCTCCATGACAGGATTCCTTTTTAAATGCTATTTTGTTTAATAAATCATGTAAATTCCAGCATGTAAACCAGAGCATTACAGACAGGCTGGTAAATAATTAACTGCTCGTTTGCGTGAAGGGGGAGAAAATACCCAATTCTGCAAATCAGGCAGGAAGCAGAGTGTGTACCCCCCTGAGGAACAAAGGGTTGGCTCCTAAAATCCTTGGGAGTGTGCTGGGATGAGGGGAGAGATGGTTTTTGCTCGGGATATTGGTTGGAGGTTGGGAACAGTGTTATTTGACCTGGATAAATGAGTGCCTCTGTATGTGGAAGCTTTGTAATAAAGTTTTCCTTGCACTTGAGGCTTTTTGTGGGGTTGGCTTGGAGGGGTTTTTTGTCTATTTTTTTCCTGGAGCCCTTTAACTTTGGGAGTGATGGGGTAGGACACACAAGCAGTGAGGTGATGGTTCTGGTAATTGGATGGTTCTGCAGCAAGAACAAAACTGAATACAGGTAGGAACTATTGATAAATATCTGAACTCACACAGACATCCTAAAACCTTGTTGGGGCATCCTTTACTGACTTAAGGAAAGGAAATCATTCCAGTTCTTACAGTGATGTTGCCTTCACCAATTAAAGCCTCCAGGGCTTCAGAGAATCTGTGCAAAAAAAGCTCCTCAGTGTATTTGTCGCTCTCCCAAGAAGTACCAAGGCCTTTATGAGGCTTGAATTTCAGGAGTGGTGGTGTTTGGTGTTGCTGGGTGAAGTGCTTGATCAATTAATACTAAAGCTACTCAAGATTTCTGTGGTGCTGGATGTTCTCTGCCCTTGGGGCTTCCAGCCTTTGAAGCTGTTATTAAAGGAGCCTCTTATTCAGGCAATAAAAACAACTAAATAGGGAGCTGGGTAGACAGGCAGGAAAAATCTGCCTTGGCTTTGCAGGGCTGTCTGCATCAAGGCCTCTGGACACCCAAAGGTGAGATGTGCCAGCCCCAGGTGCCACCTCTGGGGTTAAATTGCTGTGGTGTGATTTATCTGATGGGATCACAAGGGGCTACCAGACCACTTACTGGAATGTCTCAGGGAAAATAATACAATTATCAAGAAGCAGAACCCATTAGCCAGAAAAACTTGCTGCAGCCTAAAAAAAGTCCTTGTCTGGCCCAGCCCACTCTGAGCTGACTCTGTTCCTGCCCCTTGGGCAGTGCTCAATGGCTCTGTGATACTTGTGCAGATTATTTGTACTGATTGGAAACTGGATGTGGGAATAAACTGCAGAATCATGCCAGGCTGCCTGGAAAATGGGCTGTCTGCAGGAAAAGCAGCCTCTGTGGTGGATCTGTGGGGTAACAGAGCTGGGGCTGCCATCAGACAAAGCTTTGCTTCTCTGCAGTGCCAGGCAGCAGAGGGTTGGAAGGCAATGTTTGAACAGGGGTGAGTCTGAGGCTGATTCTGGCTCAGGCTGCTGGTCATTGCTGCTGGTCACTGCTGCTGGGCACTGCTGCTGGTCAGGGCTGCTGGTCACTGCTGCTGGGCACTGCTGCTGGTCACGGCTGCTGGTCACTGCTACTGGCCACTGCTGCTGGTCACTGCAGCTGGTCACTGCTGCTGGTCACTGCTGCTGGTCACTGCTACTGGTCAGGGCTGCTGGTCAGGGCTGCTGGTCACTGCTACTGGTCACTGCTGCTGGTCACTGCTACTGGTCAGGGCTGCTGGTCAGGGCTGCTGGTCACTGCTACTGGTCAC
>VXAC01002362.1:213802-242056 GCA_013399225.1 Rhipidura dahli | reverse complement strand
CACTGCTGCTGGTCAGGGCTGCTGGGCACTGCTGCTGGTCAGGGCTGCTGGTCAGGGCTGCTGGGCACTGCTGCTGGGCACTGCTGTTGGGCACTGCTGCTGGTCAGGGCTGCTGGGCACTGCTGCTGGGCACTGCTGCTGGCTGCTGCCTTCAGGGGACACAAATGGGCCAGGGAGGGGGGGATGTGGGGCCAGAGGCTCCACCTGCAGGGCTGTGGGAATGGCCCCCACCTGCTGCCCGGGATGGGATCCATCCCTGCCCTGCACACCTCTGCCCAGAGGGTAAAAGCGCTCCTCTGCCTCCCGGAGCGTGTCCCCTGGGACAGGGAAGGTGTCCCTGGCAGGGAGAGCAGCCCCGGGCTGTGCAGCGGCACCTCGAGGTGGGGACACGAGGTTTATGCAGAGTCTGTGTGTCTTTAGCCCCAGCCTGAGGCCGTCACAGCATCCTCTGCACTGGATTCCAGGAGAATTTCCTTTCCTTGGGAGCTGTGCCCTGCTGAAACCCGGCACTGTGCTGACACAAACACTGATATCTGCTTCTCCACAGCATTTCGTGCTTCCTCTGTTCCCTCCTTCCACCTGCTCTTCCAAGGGACCCCAGTCCTGCCAGCGAGCTCAGTCTGTTGCTATGGAAATTGTTGTCACAAGTGAAGACTTCCCAGCACGGCAGTGGTATTAAGCCCAGACATTTACATATGCCTCTGGCTCCGGGGGGATTTGGGTCTCCTGGCTGAGCACTGGGAAGGATGAGGCTGCTTTCCTGTTTCCTGCTGGCCAGGGACACACGAGGTGGTGGAGGGATCGTGTGTAGGCAACCAGGGAGCCCTTCCCAGTGCCTGTCTGCTGGCATGTCGGTCAGCAGCCCGTCCTGCAGCACTAATGCCGCCTCCTCCTCCTCCTTCTCCTGCTCCAAACGCCCCACCTTTCCCTCTGAGTGCTGTGCACAGAGCAGCAGCGTCAGCAGCCAGGAGAGAAAAGTTAGAGAAGAGCACTGGAGATGAATGTGCAGGGAGGGCAGCTGTAGAAGCCAAACCTGCTGCTGGGGCTTGCAGCCTCCTGGGCTCGCTGGGGGATTAAAGCTTCCCCCTGGGAAGGGGTTTAGGGGTAACAGGAGTAATCCAAACACGGCATCTTCCCCTTCCTTCCCCCTGAGCATTGCTAACTGTGTTGCTTCCAAGAAGAACTGCTCAGCCAAATCCCAGGGCCTGGCTTTGAAAATTTCAGCACGTCCCCTGTACTGCAAAATCAAAGCCTCTTCCCTGCTGAATACACCTTTGATCAGAACTGTGAGAAATATTTGCAACCATGTGAAACTTGAATGATTTGGGGTTTCATTACACACTTGAAACTCAGACCATTTTCATCAAAGGCATTGCTAAAGTTCACCAACCCTCCAACAGAAGCTTTGATGCTTTATGGCTTGCATTTTGTGTAAAACTCACAGGTTTGCTGGACTTTTTATAAGTGAAACTAGCTGAAAGTGGCTTTGACTGCATTTTGAGAACAGACACTCACAGAAAAGGCAGCCAGATGAATTTTGTTGCCTTTAGAGCTGCTGCATTCTGCCATCTGGCAATAAAGGGTAATTCTGCTGAACCCAGCAGTCAGGGCTGTGGCTGTAGCTGGGTGAGAAGGTGGCAGAGAATGCTGGTGTGGCTGTCCTCTGCTCTTCCCTCTGGGCTGGACATCCCACGGCAGCAGCAGGGCTTGGAGTCAGCAAGTCTGGCATTTCTCAGTGCCCTGCCCCGGGTCAGCCTTCCATTGGAGCACTTAGGGAGGTGCCAGCTTCCAGAATGTGGGATTCCATGGAGAACAACCTATCCTTGTCCAGGTTCTGTCCTGAACAGGGTATTTTATCATCTCCAGTGGCTCTGTTTCCCAGAACATCACCCACTCCTTACTCTCTTGCCTCATCAGCAATTTTTGCACCTCCCTTCCCAGTCTGCCACAGTCAGAATTACACAGAAGAGTTAGCTTGGAAAAGACCTTTGAGATCGAGTCCAACCTGTGACCCAACACCACCCTGTCAGCCACACCATGGCACTGAGTGCCACGTCCAGACTTCCCCTGAACACCTCCAGGGACGCCACCTTCTCTCCCATGGCCCATGAGCTGTGACCTGTCCCTGCCTGTTCACAGGGCTCCCTCTCCCTCTCTCTGGCAATGAGGTTCCTTCTCAGATTGGCAGCCAAGGCTCTTCTGGACTCTGCTCATCCCACAGACAGCCTGGTCCAGGCAGAGTGGGTTTTCCCTGACCTCTCAGCCAGCATGCCATTCTCCAACTACAGCATTGTATTGGTCCAGCTCAACTCCTGCTGCTAAGGGGCAGTGAGAGGTGTGAGGGGAAAAGAAGTGATTTACACTAAAGAAACACAGTCAAAGATACACTAAGGTTGGAAAAGACTTCTAAGGTTGAGTCCAGCCACGAAGCAGAAGGATAACTGTTCCATGTGCCATTTTCCCAGGCACTGACTGGAGGCCTGTTCTCTCCTGCACATCACCGGGATGCTCAGAGCACCATTCCCCACCTGGAGGCTTTTGCAAACCTTCAGGAGTCAGCAGCCAGAGCCTCTGCTATGAGTTTTCATGTCCCCTTTTATTTTATGGATCTACCTTCTCTGTGCAAGAGCTGGAGCTTGGTTAGGGTTAACCCTTGGTCAAAAGGCAGAGCACTGATGAAACTGATGAAATGATCTCTTCTCTTCTGGGTTGGAACGAGCTGGGAGAGTTATACCTGCATTGCATGTGTCTACCTGAAAAGACTTTGCATGTTTAGATACAAACTTTTGATCCAAATGAAATAAAATCCTTGGAAGATCACCTGTGTAGCTGTGATACAAGTGCTGCCCAGGGCAAGTGCTGCTGGGGTGACACAAGGGATGCCAGAAGTGTCCAGCACATTGTGTTTTTTGTTCTAGGTGACTGGTAGGCAATGAAAAGTGGCTTTTGTCAAGATTTCATTATATTCCATAAGCCAAGTAGCAGGACTTTGATTTAATTATGGGTGTGCATGGCCTGAGTATCACACTTTGAAATGCAGCTTTGGGTTTCAAATGTGACCTGAAACAGTACCTCTGGTACTGATGGTGCTGGGAGAGCCCTGCTTGCTTCTTTCCCTACCTTTTCCTCCAGTTGTTTGACCACCTCACCCCACATGAGGCTTCTTCTCCCAGTGAGTGCATTACAGCTGATCTGAGCACTCCTCTGGTGGGAGCAGAGCTGTAAAGCCTCAGCAGCCTGGGTGTCCTGACTTGGGCTCTGGATCACAAACCAAAGGATCTCTGACTCGGAGAGGCTCCCCACGATGCCTTTCTCCCATGAGAAAAGGCAGCTGTGGCATGGCCACCATGGCCAGCTCCTCTGAGGAGTCCCCCAGCACAGGCTGCAGAAAAAAAGGAGTGAACGAGGTTCAGGGTCCATTGAAACACCCTCACCTGCTGGTGCTGGGGTGCTGCTGTCCCACAGCTCAGGAGTGCTGGGGTCCTGTCACTAAAGCCATCTTCCCCAGATGCATCCGTGCTGCCAGCCGGGAGCACCCAGGGATTAGGAAGCTGCCTCCAGTGAGGACATCAGGGACAAGATCTCCCTGCTGCTGTGAGGACACACAAAGCAGCCTTTTCCTTGTTTAGTGGCAGCAAAGCTGCACTGATACTGCCCCCAATCCCCTCTGACTGACCCCTCAGTCCCGTGCTGTGGGTGACCACGGCTTTGTATGAAGGCAGATATAGTCAATAAATAGCAAGTGAGAGGTAAGAGATAAACCAGGTCTTACAAAAAGCAAATTCAAGGCTGAACTTGTTGAATCATTGCTGGCCCAGGAAAGGAATCTCATTCCTACATTTGTCTGCTCAGGGCACTGAATTCCTGGTGGATCCTGAGCTCACCTCCCCAGGACTCACAGGACACAGATGGAAGCCAGGTCGATACTATGTTATGTGGACGTGGCCAAAAAGTTTTCCTCTGGAGTCCTAATGACTTTTAAAATGTGGGGGGAAAAATTAAAAATTACTGTTTGACTACATCTGACCAAGTGCATTCCTGGCTGTGCTTTTGTGTCTTGGAGATGCCCCTTCCAGAATGAGGATTTGTGCCAGATGTCGGCACACACACACACAAACAGTGCACAAATATTATTGTGGAGGTGCTTTTTTAACGTGTGGAAGCAGGAACCAGACTAGGACAAGTTGTTGTGCACATCTAAGAGCCTGGGGAAATGCAGGCAGCAAATGTAAGAGGAGAGGGAGGGTCAGTTACTGCAGGTCAGGAGTGGGGAGCTGCAGAGGGGCAGGGCCACCTCAGGGTGCTCTGACATGGCAAGAGCGATGTGGGGGCAGGAGGGGCTTCTAGGCCAGCAAGAGGGCAGAGAGCACCGTCTGACAGCCCACGGAGGCATTCGGGATGGGTTCAGGCCTTTGGAATCCACACAAGCCCCTGCTGCCATGGGTTCCTGTGGGTGTGAGCTCAGCTGGTGAGATCAAAGCCAGCAAGGCCCGGCTGCCTGAGCTGCATTCCTGCCACATCCCGGCCAAAAGGTGGGATTTGGCCAAGCAGAGCCTGACCAAGGAGGAGAGGAGAATGCAGCTGGGGAGCTGGAGAGGGAGGGAGAAGGCTGGGCATGAGGGAGGGAGCTGGTGAGAGCAGAGGGGATCCCAGGACAGCGGGTTCCGAGAAGGGCACAGAGTGATTGGAATCCAGACCTGAAAAGCAGGCCCAGGAGAGAATCTGTGAGGGAAGTTCTCACCCAGAAAGAGTTCGCTGGCACTTCCAGCCAGGGCTGTGTCCTGATGCCTTGAGAGGCCTCCTAGAAACAGAGCCCAGACAGGAGGAAGGGAATAAAGGTGGGGATTTATTGGAAAGGCCTTCAAAGGTACCCCTGGGGAGCCAAGGCTGCTGCCCAGATGGGCCCCGAGATGGACCCTGAGAGGCCACGAGTTCTTCCCACTTTTATAGGTTTGGCTCATTTGCATCTCAGGGTTCATTCTCCAATTAAAGCTTCAGTTAATGATGTAATTCCCCTCAGCTTGCCCCCCTCTCAGAGGCTTTTGGTTGATACTTTTTGGGCCCAGGAGGGGCTGGGTGTCCTTGGAGAGCAGCCCCGGAGAGGCTTTGCTGTGTGTGCCCAGCACAGAGAGCAGCACTGAACAGGGAACAGGCATCTCCAGAGTTACACACTGGGCACTGCAGGGTTTGGAAAATATAAAAGTTTCTATAAAAATGTAAAACCTAAGGCATCAGTCCCAGCACAGTGGCCGTGTGTCAGCAGCAGCCTGAGGCAGGGAAGGGGCTGGCACCACAGCCGTGTGCGGGCTGGAAAGCGGGAGAGGGCAGGGAAACATCTTCGGTGCGCTGCTCACACAGCGCTGTGGGCTCCCATCTGTGGCAGCTCAGGGTGAGGCCACCCCGAGGGAAGCACAGCTTCTTGTGGCTGGGCCAGGTTTTGTGTGGGTGGGTGGGCACACACAGCGTGTGGGGGGCTGTGCTGGGTGCTAAGGAGTGTGTGCAAACCACCCGACATGTGAGAGCAAGTCAGCACAGCGTTGTCGGGAGGGCACCCACAGACAGCATCCCCACCCCTCCTGGAAAGGGTTTGTGCCCTGCCTTATGCCAGAGGAAAGAAATTCAGCAGGAGCTCCAGTAAAAGCAGCGGGCCCATTGGGAGCACAGCGCCTGTCAGACTTGGAAATTAAATGGAAGCATGACAAATCTGGATTGTTCCTGCCAAAACCAACTTTGATTGCTTTATAATTCAACATGTGTTACCAGCTCCTATTATTAGCAAGGCAAACTTCCTCCACTGTGGGAAGAGGCTGAGACGGAGCTTTCCAGCCCTCTGTAAGTTAATTACAGTACACATGTTAAAAGCAGCATCTGTCTTAGTCAATCTAGTTGATTATTGCAGCACTTTATTTTTAGTTGTTATCAAGGTGGAGGATGACACTGATATAAGTGAGGGAGCTTTGCACAGTTCTTGCTCAACCGTGTGTTCTCCAAAAGCAGATCTGGTGGCTCTCCTCTCCTGGAGCTGGGCCAGGCAAAGCCCTCGATGGAGTTGTAGGAAAAGAGTCCGTGCAAAGCACTTTCACTGTGGGGTTAAAACAAAGATACCAAGGCCTGGCTGTGAAAATCAGCTGTGGAAACACTGGGGTTGGTGGCCCTGGGTGGTACTCCAGTAGCCAAAATCTTTGCTGCCTCACTTCTATTCTGAGCTCCCTCTGATGTAAATATTTCTGGCCTCATGACTGAATGCTTTGATTTAACACATAACAGCTCCCTTTTCATGCCCTTATGTCTAATTCTGCTGCTTGTGTTATTTCAACTTCTGGGCAATGTGTGAGTGTCAGGGTGATGCTGACAGGACCAACAAAAGCATGCCAGGTGAGTTTTCTTTGGGAGTATGGGAAGCTTCTCCTGAACAAATGAGAGGTCTTGAGGTCATGGCTAAAAGTTCAAAGTCTGGCAACAACTCCCCTCTCCTGCTGTAGGGCCAGTGAGCTCCTGTGGTGTTGGTGTCGTGTAGGAGGTGTGGAATTAGCATTTGTGGTGTATTTAAGTGCTCTTGGCTGGGAGGCTGGCACTGACACCATTCCCTGTGGAATGGAGACCTGGGGAAACCTTGGTTTGCTTTCTTTTCGCAGCACAAATGACAAGAACCTGTCTCTTTCCCAAGCTAAAATGAACAGGTAAACAAGGAAGGAGAAATCCTGAAGAAAATCCCCCCTCCCTTTTGGGGTTTTAGAGCAGCAGCACTTGGAAAGCCCAGGGAATGAGCAGTGTGGAGTCTGAAGGCAATGGCTGTCCCCAGGGATGTTCCTCCTGCACCTGACCTGTGATCCTATAGTCAGGAAACGTGTTCAGTGTGATGGAGAATGGAAAGAGTATTAACAGACCCTCATCAAATTTAAACCAGTGCTACTCCGTGGCGCTGTGTTTATTCCCAAAGGAACGCTTCCCTGAGGTCCTGGCCTCCTGAGCTGGTATCTGTAAGAGCCTGAAGCTGCTCACATCTCTCTGTGTGCGGTTTCACAGAGGTGCTGCAGGTGCCAGCTGAGGATTTGCTGTGACAGACACCTCGTGCAGCAGATCTGGTGCCTGTTTACCAGATCAAAAGGAAATCTAAATGGGCTGACACCTCCTTGTCCTGTAGCAGCACAGCAGGCTGATGTTGGCTGATAAGAGAGCAAATTTCCCTGGGTTTTGTGCAAGGGCCATTACCAGTGTGGGTTTGTCACTCTTCTAATTCCCTTTTTTTTTTTTTTTTTTTGCCTGCCAGAAAGACAGAACAAAATGTAGCTGGAAAAGTGATGCCTGCCCTGTTCCTGTAAGGCTGGATGGAAAATGTACAGGGGTTATCTGAGGGGGGCTGTGATTCCTGGTGCTTCCTCCCCACCTCAGCAGGAGGAAATCCCCACCATCCCCAGTGTTCCAGAGTGTCCTGGGCAGAGTGGAGCTTCAGACAGAGTTTTTCAGGGAGACCCTCCCACTAAGTCAAGAGGTACAGCAAGGACCCTCCTTGCTGTCCAAACTCCTTCTCAAGGGAGTTTAAAGGATTATACAGGTGTAACTGAACCTTTGTCCTACAGGAATAAGGATGGCAAACCAGATATGTTTATATAAATATAAATTATTAATGATGATAATGATTAGAAAATATCTCAATCAGAATTATTTACTACCCAGGACAAGGGTTATAACTTTCAGTATAGTACAGCACACTGGTTTTGAGCAATATCAAAGCAATTATATTAAAGATAACACAGCTAGTTATGGAGTAGATTGATGTCCCTGACCCCAACCAACACCCACGGGCAAGTCTAACTTTGTTCTCTCTCACCTGGGAACCCAGCAAGGATTTATGGTCCATGTGTGATGGAGGATGTGGTTTGATGTGGTAACAAGGGACCTTCTGGGGGTACCACAACTGAACCTCATCCCCAGGTCACTCTGCAGAGATGAGAGGGGAGAACTAACAGGCCACGTGTGAAGAGAAGCTCTTTGGGTATTTCTGACTCAGCTGAAGAAGTGGCTCATGAAATACCCTGAGGAGTGATCACGAACGACTTTGAGGAGCCATGGGCTGGTTTCCAGACAAAGTGAAAGGAAATTAGGCTGGTTGGGAGGGGAATTAATGTCCCTTGGGACACCAGAAATGTAAGACAAAGCAGCCCTGTCTCCTTTAGTCCTTCTGTTTAAATTGGGCCTGGCCTGCACACAAAGGGTATCTCTGGGATCAGCAGCACAGAACAGCTGGAGCAAAGCTGGAGCCACTGTGTCCAGCTCCCACTGACCACTGAGGCAACGTGGTTATTCTGAACCAGTAATGGTTGTGTGATTAGAGAGAGCTATTTCTCAGTGGAAGATCACTTCCAAAGGTCACAGTAGCTGTGTGTTTACTCCCAGGAGGTCTGTGAAGCCACTCTGACAGCAGGGATGGAGAACACCACATCCTGGCTCTCTGGGGATGCTCCCACAGCCCTGCCCAATGCTCCCCTCACCCGGCTCTGCCTCTGCCTCCAGCCTTGTGCTGGGTGACCTGAGCACCAGGGGAATCTGCTTTTTCCTTGGCTCAGGTGGTCTGTGCTGGCCAGGCAGCAGCTGCTGGGGGGCTGTGTCTGTTTATGGGGCCTGTGTTTGGGGGAGCTGTGTTTGGAAGGGCTGTGTTTGGGGATCTGTGTTTGGGGATTTCTGTTTAGGGATCTGGGTTTGGGGACTGTGTTAGAGGGCTGTATTTGGGGGCTGTGTTTGCAGGGCTGTGTTTGGGGATCTGTGTTTGGGGATCTGTGTTTGTTTGGGGATCTGTGTTTGTTTGGGGATCTGTGTTTGTTTGGGGATCTCTTTCTGGGGATCTGTGTTTGTTTAAGGATCTGTGTTTGGGGATCTGTGTTTGGGGATTTCTGTTTAGGGATCTGGGTTTGGGGACTGTGTTAGAGGGCTGTATTTGGGGGCTGTTTTGCAGAGCTGTGTTTGGGGATCTGTGTTTGTTTGGGGATCTCTGTTTATTTGGGGGTCTATGTTTGGGGATCTCTTTTTGGGGATCTGTGTTTGTTCGGGGGTCTTTGTTGGAGATCTGTGTTCGTCTGGGGATCTGTTTTTGGGGATCGGTGTTTGGGGATCTGTGTTTGTTTAAGGATCTGGGTTTGGGGATCTGTGTTTGTTTGGGGATCTCTTTCTGGGGATCTGTGTTTGCATCTGAGCCCAGCACGGGAACTGGCCCGACCCCCTGCCCTGGCAGCTGCAGGCAGTGAGTGACACGGTGAAAACGCCTGTGCTCAGCGTGAGCCTTTGCAGAGCTGCAGCCCAGGGCTGGAGTGTTCCAGCACCCCCTGAGGGAGCCTTTCCCCGCCATGAGCTGGGGTTGTTTGCAGACACTCCTTCCCCGTGGCAGCATCCCTGCCCTGCTCCTCCCTGGCGCTGCCAGGTGAAGGCAGATGAAAGTGGCTCCTCTCTCGGTAACAAATAACTTCCAAGCTCATCCCACAGACTTTCAGCTTAACTGCTCTCTTTGCTCCTTTCATGTCTCCTCTTTGTTTGGTGAGTGCACTAATGCAAGCCCCAAATAAGCATCTGCACTCAAGACAAGAACAAATAGGGGAAGGATAATAATATCCCAGGGTTTTACAGGAGAGGTTAAAAA
The DNA here is from genome assembly GCA_013399225.1 of Rhipidura dahli. NCBI lineage: Eukaryota > Metazoa > Chordata > Aves > Passeriformes > Rhipiduridae > Rhipidura > Rhipidura dahli. The sequence goes on along the minus strand of VXAC01002362.1, from coordinate 232,425 downwards.
GGGAGCCAGACTACAGAGACTGCTCAACAGTGGTTTGCTTGACTGATGTTACAAAGGCAAAAGACAGAAAAATCCTTGGAAAATACCTCTGGGCAGTGATTGCTTTCTCAGAAAGCCTCGCAATTAGGCATGAAGAGTCCTCCCAAGCTTCTCAGATGCATTAAAGACGTTATTATGAAATAATTAGGCTACATGGAATAATTTGAGATCCACTCTGTCCCTTACCTCCCCATCTGTTGAGGTCTTTATGCAGAGCTGATGTGAAAGGCCTTGGCAGCCCTCAGGCCATTCAGACGCTTCTGGCTTCAGGCTAAACTGGACAGGGAAGGTGAAATGAGCCTTGTGTGCTTCTAACACACCGTAAGGTACAGCCCTGCACAGCCAGAGCCCTGCCAGCACTGACTCCCGACCTCAGGGGCTGTCTGACACCTCGGGAGGCACCAGAGCTGCCTCCCCTTGCCCAGGGAGCACGCTGCACACGCCAGGTGAGTGTGCTGGCCGCCATCCCCAAGCTTCTGCAGGGCAAGGCTGGATGATTTCATTCTTAAATTCATTCAGCAGCTGATTGGTATCTTCTCCAATTCACCTTTGCCGTGTTTACTCTGCTGCTGAGAATGGGGAGCCAGTGTTTCCTCAAGCAAATGTTATGTGTGACTGTGTGTTTCTGGGAAGCTCAAAAAGGAAGATTTAGTAGCTAAAAACCCCACGATGGTGTCAGTGCTGAATTCGAGGAGTTTATTAGAGCAAGGCTTTGCTTTTCCTTCCTTCCTGGAAGCTCCATGGAGACCCCCTGCCCGTGTCTTCTGGAGAGGCACAGTCTGTGTAATCCTTCCCACTGTCCCCATGTCTGCTCAGCTTTTATATCCCACACAATCCAGCCAGAACTCTGTAAAGGGCCATGTTAATTAATAAAAGTTGCACTTCACAGCTATAAAAATACTGAACCTACAGAAGCCCCATAAAACCAGGGAACTGACAGTATCATTTGACTCCTAATTCCCCTCTGGAAAAGATCCAGGTAGAGCACGGTCCTGCTGGGTACAGAAGGTGAGGGGCAGCTCTGTTCATCCCATGGAGTCTGAGCTCTGGGATTACACTTGTGGCTGCTGCTGTTTCTTAAACCACCAGCCTGTTACAGCCTCTCTTTCTTCAGTCTCCTCCAAGCCCAGTGCCAATTTGCTCCCAGTATGTTCTTACCCTTATCCATGTGTTGCTGTCCCAGTACTTAGCCTAAATTTCAGTGTGAACCCAGCGATCACCTCCTCCAGGGAACCACTGAGGAAACTGGTAGATGAAGTTCCTTATTCACTATCCATCATGTCTGAAAAATTGTGGCAGCCAGGTGAAGTTCCTGATGACTGGGAAAAAAAAAGAAAATATAACCCCCATTTTTAAAAACAGGGAAGTGGAAGACCTGAAGAGCTGCAAACAAGCCAGGATCCCAAGGTACCAGTGAGGTATCCAAGCACAACTGCTGTGCTTGAGGAAGAAGTTCTGTGTTGCTTCCTCTCTGCACTCCAATGTTCTGCATCTCCAGCTGCACTGGAGGATCTTTCCTCACTGCATTCCAATTAAAAGCAGTGGTGCAGAGCTCAGGGTCCTTGCACGGCGTTTTCACCCCCATGAGCTCAGTGGGCTGAGTTAAAAACAGGGTTTGACACAAAGGATTTGACTTGAGGGGAAAAATAGAGAAGTTTCTTGCTGGGATTTGCTGCTAAGGAGATCTGTTACGGACCAAAGGAGATGTGCAGGTTCCCTGATCTGGTATTTCCTTTCATTCCTTGAACTCGGCTGAACTCTGCATATTGTCAAGCATTTCTTTTGTAAATGCACGGATTAATTAGCTGCAGGACTTAATAAATGTCCTGAGAAAAACACTGTCTGCCTTCTGACACTGCCTTTAATGTGCAGTCTGTCTGACAGGAGCTTTCAGGAACGTTTGCCTGGTGACTCAGCTGAAGCACAGGGGGGAGCCTGCATCCCCATTTACCTCGCTGGAAGATGATCCCTTCCTGTTGGGGTGTGAGCTGTGTTTGATGGCTCCTTTGAAAGGAAACTTCATCCAACCAGAGCATCTTTAGTCTTTAGGGCAGGACTGAGTGCTCTAAACTAGGTCCAGCCTTCTTCAAGGCAGTGGGGATGCTCCCAAGCCTTGGGATGGCAACTGGAACAGGTTTGGCATCCCAAACCCTCCATGGAGCTGCTCAGAGCTGCGGGAACACTGACAGTGGTACTAACCCTCCTCTGAGACTGTCCTGCACACCTTCAGGGGACCTTCTGCATCATCCAAGAGCAGGACTCTTATCTCCAGCTAAGAAATCAGGTCCTGGAGAGACAACACCATTTGTCTTCTCTTTAACCCTGCAGAGGTGCAAGCAAAAGGCAGAGAAGCATCTCAAAACCCTTCCCACGTTGGAATGGGATGGAATTGAGGACCAGGCACCCCTTGGCTGGCCCCCTGGGACAGAGACAGTAATGGAGGGGCTCTCCATCTCTATCCCATTCCCTCTGGATCTTACACAGCTGCAGGACAGTAGCACAGAGCTCCTCGGTCCTCCTGCTCCATGTGGGAAATGTCAGGAGGATTGGGAGGCTGGCAGGGGCTGGCACTGGAGTCCCCAGCAGCAGGGACTGATGTCCAACCTTGACAACGCATTATTCCAAGGTCCCAGATCACCAAGGGACCATTTCAGCAGGAGTCACTCAAGAAAGCTTGGTATTAGTTCAGATGAGGGAAATTAGTTTTGTCATCAAAAGGGCAAGAAACCTTTCTCCTTTTCCTCTCTCTGCTTTTTTTTTTTTTTTTTCCTTATTTAATGAAAGCTGCAAGTCTGAAACAAAGAATAAAATCCACGGGGATGCCCTAAACCCTCAAAACTTGTGGATTTTATCCATGCTTGAACATTTTGTGTTCCTCTGCCTGTGCAAAACGAATTAAAGGTTTCAATCCGGCTCCTGGTGGAAAAGGTGCTCCCATCACAACTGGCACTAATTGGCTCCCCTGTTAGCAGCTCGTTGAGAAGGTGAGGAGCGAACTCCACACCAACTGACCCCCCAGCAGCTCCCGGGAAGGCAGGGAAGCAGCTCCTGGTGGTTTGCCTCTTCCAGGGAACACCAGCCGTCACTTCCCAGGCCTGCCAGCTTAGCGTTAAATTCCCTTAAATCTCGTTTGCGACGGCAGCGCCCCCCGGACGGGTTAATCGAGCAGTGAGAGATGCAAAGGAACGGGGAGGAAAGGCTGCAGGGGCATTGCCCAGGGTTAATGCAGCAAAGGGACCCGAACCCGCAGTGCTGGATGTCCAGAATGCCCAGGGATCACAGCCCTGCCTGCAGCAAATGAAGAATATTCATGGGGGAAAAAACCATCAGTTTAGGCCCCCCTAGAGCTGGAGGAAGGGGAATTGCACCTGGGAAGCGTCTCTGTGGTGACTCCAGTATTTCATCCATCAGTATTAATAGTAACACATAAAGCTGGGGCTGGCATATTATCTCCCAATGAGCAGGAGCCAGACACTGGGTTCCATGTAATTTAATTTCAATTAGTGCACTGGAGCTTTTTAAAGAATGGACTATATATATTCTTCTGCAGTTACTCGCAGACTATTAAGCACAACGCAGAAAAATTTTTATGTAAATGAGAATTATCTTATTGGCTTTAGTGTCTTTCTCCCTTTCCCTTCCCCAGGTAATTGGGTAGGAAGGTGCTGGAGGAAAAGAAAAAAAGAAAAGCAGGTGATGGGAAATGTGAATAATGAAACCTCTGCAGCATTGCCTCCTGTTAAGATGCAGGAGCCCAAAATATATGTGTGTGTCAGTTTAATTTAATTTGCTGTTAATTAGCTTAAATGGCAGTCTTACCTTCGTGTGCTTTCACTGCGTTTCTGTCCAGGCTCTCATTAGGCAGTGGGATAAAGCAGGTGCTTGTTAAAAATACCAGAAGTGCCTATTTACATTACAAAGCTGCTCCCAGCACTTGTAGTGGAGGAGCTGAAGTCTTGTCCCTCGGTACAGCTGGTGGGAGAGGGGAAGCAGCTCCTGTTTTCACCGCTTTCCACATTGAAACAGAAATTCCTGGTATTAATAAGATGTGAATTTAAAATACAAGGTGCAGCAGCAGAGAGTCATGGAATGGTTTGGGTTGGAAGGATCCTCAAAGTCCATCCCATTCCACCCCTGCCATGGGCAGGGACACCTCCCACTGTCCCAGGCTGCTCCAAGTCCCAGTGTCCAGCCTGGCCTTGGGCACTGCCAGGGATCCAGGGGCAGCCACAGCTGCTCTGGGCACTCTGTGCCAGGGCCTCCCCACCCTCACAGGGAACAATTCCTTCTCAATATCCCACCTAACCCTGTCCTCTGGCAGTGGGAAGCCATTCCCTGTGTCCTGTTATTCCAGACCTTTGTCCAAAGTCCCTCTCCAGCTCTCCTGGAGCCCCTTTAGGCACCAAAAGGACACAATTTGATCACTCCAAAGCCTTTTCTCCTCCAGGCCACACAAGGCCAATTCTCTCAGCCTTTCCTCATAGGAGAGGTGTCCCATCCCTATAAATCCTGTACATAAATAGGTGTGTAGCTCTCTCCAAAGCCAGGTGGACAGCAGGCACTCAGAAGAATGTCTGGAGGATTTAGGTGTTCACTTCCCACCTTTTTCCAGTTCATGCAGAGGATGACACCTCTGCAGAGATATGGAGATGTCTCTGAATGCAAATCATTCAGAAACAAAGTTCCCAATTATCTAATTGAGGCCAACAAAGGAAATATAAAGTCTAGGTTTGATTTAAATCAGCCTGGATGAACCTGGGAGAGAAAGAAGAGGTGGGAAGGAGGCAGCAGAGATGGAAAAGGGCACGGAGAAGGAATGCAGCGTAGGGGAGTGTGCTTTCAAATAGTGATATGGAAAAGGTATAAATAGAAACAAGCACATGCTTGTGGAGCTAATAAAGGGGTTGTTTACAAGTGAGCAGAGAGGTTCATTAAGAACGGGAGCAAGCACCTGCTCTGAAAAGAAGGGAAACACTTAATGAAAGCACAGCAAGGGTGGAGAAAGGGATTTGAGGCCAAATGTGCTCAAGAAAGAGAAAAGTTCAGCACCTCTCCTCGTTCACCTTCAGCATTTGTGTGCAGGGTCCCAGTCCATGGGCAGGGGTTCAGGGGAGAGCACACTCCAGGGCAGAGCACTGGGGCTGCCACGAGGAGCTCAGGAGCAGAGGATCTGGTTCTCACTACTTCATTCCATGAAGTATTAAATCCAAGCAAACAAAACAACTACCTCAGCTCATTTCTTATTTTCAATTCAGCTTCTTCTCCAGGTTTTGGGGTTGTTTTTTTTTTCACTTTATCTATCTCCAACTGGAAAAAAATACAGGCAGGGACCAGAGTCTAAACTCCCTGGCAGATGTCCTGCTTCCACTGTCTGCAGCTGTCTTCAGCTCTGTGAGAGTGGGGGATTAGGTTGTGGTGCCATCAGGTTAAATCCTTCCTTGTATTCACCTTCACAAGGGTGAGTGAATCACCAATCCTTATGGAGCAGATGCGATGAGGCCATGAGGCTTCAACCCTGACTGGGGAGGGAGGATGGTGGGCAAATAACCTCAGAGAGTCACAGAATACCCCGAGTTGGAAGGGACCCACGGGGCTGTAACTGGGACTGTTTTGTTACTGCATGGTAAACTGCAGGTCAGCTGTGGTCAGTTGTGACCTATATGTTGTACCCAAAAGATGTCTGGGGTCACACCTGAGCTTCTAGATGAAACCTGCTGGCATTCTGTGAGATGTTCTATTGTGTTGGCTGGCAAGGCAATAGCTGTGGCTATTGGACTTTTTGCTGGAATGACAAGTGGAGGATGCCATGCTTGTGCTAAGTATTAATTCTTCACTGCAACTGGCAGAAACAATGGAAGGAAAAACCACAAGTCCCAAAATACAATTTCTTTCTTTGCCTATAATTAACCCAAAGGGATCATCCAGTCCAACTCCTGGCCCTGCACAGGACATGTCAGGAATTCCACCCTGTGCCCTGAAAATAAGTGTGGAGGTGAACATGGAGAGTGGTGAGAAAGAACATCCATCTCTCTCCTCTGACCTCCCTCCAGAAGAGCTCTCTGGAGCCTGCCCTCCATCCTGCCACGGTGGTTGTTTATCTGACCTGACATTCATTTTTTTCTCCTTTTTTTGTTTAGCAGGAGTTGGAAAAGACATGTAGGACGTGTCCTGGTATCCCCACAGCATCCCTGCTGTGGGAATTGTCTGCCCAGGGACTTCCTGCCCCTTCCCAGGGCTGTGCCAGCTCTGCAGCACCACCCCAGCACCCCTACACCTCTCACCTGGCAAAGAGGGACTTCTCTGGGGTTTGGTAGCAGCAAAAGACAAGAACACTTCCCTGTTACATGGAGAAATCTCCTTTTTCCTCCCTGCCAGACAGCTCTGCTTGGGATAGACTAAGAAAATAATTTGGGAGAGCTGTGGCTGCTCCTGGGAAGGGCTTTGCTGCTGCTGCTGCTTGGCACACCAGGCTCTTCCCCAGCTACCTGTAAGGTGACATTTGGGGTGAGGATAAGCAGGGCCCATGGCTGGAGAGCAGCCTAGAGGGAAGCATTTGCTTTCCACAGGGAATAGTTCAGTATTCCTTGGTGGCAGGCACTGCCCTGGGGAGCACAGTCAGCATGGGAGGGCTGGTGTCTGAGCTCTCCTTTCTCCCTGCACTGAGGGACAAGGCTGTCCCCTGCCCGGAGGTGACCTCTGCCTGCTTCCCAGCCAGGTACAGCTGTTCCAGCCCATGCTGTTCCCCTAAAGCCTTGAGGACCTTTCCAGCAGCTGTATCTGGACAGTGAGTTTAGCACAGCTTGATCCTGCACCTGGTGGCAGAGCATCGAGCCCTGGAGCTTCTGCTCAGCTCCTGCCTCAGCTGGAGCTCTGCAGAGGGAGGGCAGCCCAGGCTTTGATCCCAAGAGCTGCACTGGCAGCTTGGCAGGGCTTCAGGCTCTCCAGCCCATCTCTCCTGCACTTGTGCTTCCCCTCCCCTGCAAATGCCCCCAGCCAGGCCAGCACACACTGGGGATGGGTGGTCTGTGTCCCCACTCCTCCCCTCCTGGCATTGCTGGGACTCTCCCAGAGGTGTGTGCCTGCCTTTGGAGAGAGGAGCAGCCCTGGCTGCCCCAGCGCCGGGGCTGGGTGTTCACAGCAGTGGAGAGGGTGCCTTGCAATACCAGTGCCCAGTGTTTAGCACAAAGTGCTCCTGGTGTCATCAATCACCTGTGTCTGCTCAGTGAAGGGATTTTGCTCAGTTGCTGCCACATTGAGAACTCGGACAGGCTTCAACTTGGTTTAACTTCCAGTGCAGCAGCGGAGGGGAAGATGCTGCTCTCCACTTCCAGGTGATGCCCAACAAGGAGATGGAATGAAGCTGTGTCAGGGCAGGTTCACAATCTGTCACAATCTGTCACAAGCCATGAGGAGGTGAGGGTGGGCTTGGCCTTCCTGCACACTCCCACTGGGATGGGTTTGGAGGGCAGATGGAGAATGAGCTCCCAAAGAGCCCTGCTGGGAGGATGAGGAGTAAAGAGCCCATTTGTTCAGTCTGCCAGCATGATCTGATTTCATACTCCGTGTTTAGCAGAGAAGCTGTTTCCCCTTGAGCAGAGTTATGCACTTTGCAGCTCCTTCTCTAAAATGACTTAGTTATACATTTGCTCCATGTTATTCTGAATTCTCTTGAAGATCAAGGACACTACAAAGCCAGTAAGATAAAATTAGCATCCAAGCTGTAGCCTTTGCTTGGTATAAGAAATGCAGATCAGCTTCACTTGCAGTGAATGCTGGAAGGTGAATTTCATTTATGTCTCCCTTCAGCAGACCCAGTTCTGCCATCCCTGTTTGTTTGGAGTGCCACCATAGCCCCTAAGCTGTCACGGTATTTCCATACAGCTGCTGCCAGAGAAAGTATCAGACCACAAAATTGGACCGCCAACTGATGAGAAATCCGTTTTTTCAAGATCAGTTCTTATCTCCTCACAGTGGGATCCCTGGGGGTTTCAGCAGGGCAGCAGCCAGGCTGGGTTTGTTTGAGCACAGCTCTCCAAGCAGCCCCAGGTCCAGCACCAATGCTGGGGGATTAAAAGGCTTTTGGAGGGGAGGTTGTGCCTGGAGGAGAGCCCAGGAATGACCTAAAGATGGGAGAAGTGCTCTGAAGTGGGGGCTGTAATGGCCTGCGGGTTTGGGTGGTACCCATGCTCATGGGGCATCCGGTTGTGGGAGGAAATGCTCTCACAGGGAAAAGGGGGGTGTTGGAGGCCACTTCAGCACAGCAGAGAGATGAACAATGTCTGCACGAATCAAGGCACATGTTTGAAAGGGAGATGAACCATCAGGAGGGTCGGCCTAAGTGGCCTCTCAATCTCTTCTCCTCAAGGCAGATTTCTTAGGCAGGTGCTTTTCCAGGGTTTCATAGGATCTCAGACTGTCTCAAGCTGGAAGGGACCCCCAAGGATCAGCAGCCCCCTTCTCCTCACAGGAATACCTAGAACTAAACTGAGGATTAAGAGCATTGTCCAGGTGCTCCTTGAGCTCTGGTAGGCCCTGCCATGACCATTTCCCTGGGGAGCCTGTTCCAGGGACCAACCAGCCCCTGGAGAAAGACCCTTTCCACAGTGTCCCACCTGAACTTCCCTGACACAGCTTCACTCCCTCTCCTCATCCGGTATCACCTGAAAGAGGAGATCAGCACCTTCCCCTCCCCTGTTGCCCTGGAAGCTGAACCAAGCTGAAGCCTGTCCAAGTTCTCAACGTGGCAAAAACTGAGCAAAACCCCACTGCAAGTACCAGAATCCAAGGAGAGGATCTGCCCAGCACCACTTTGGCACAAAGTGACCCCTTCCATGCATTCCGATGCAGGGTTGGAGCAGAATGGGCCATGAAATCCTGAGCAGAAATTCAAAGTTTAGATCCTAATTTTTTTTTTCCTTTGCTCACCATGAGAGCTTTTACCCATCATCTGTAGCCTTCATCCCTCTTGCCATGGCCCTTTTGTGACAGGCCCAGTTATCTCTTTGAAAACAGACCCAGAACTGACAGCTTTCACAGCACTGGCCCTGTTAGGTCTCACAGATGAAGTGTTACCTTCTCAGCCTGGACCAGGAGGTGACTGGAAGTGCATTGATCCAGACCAGAGCTGAACCCTCTGGGCTCGGCAGCCTCCCTGTCCTGCAGCTCAGGAGCTGGAGCACTGACCCAGAAGCAAAGGTTTCATTTGAATCTGGCACGTTCTAATCTTTTATTCATGGTGGGTCATCCATGGTGACAAAGAGTCAAAGCAGGAGGAGGAGGAGGGATTAAAACAGCTACAAAACTGCCTAAAGATGCCGATGGGATCTCAGAGGAGACAGGCAGATTAAGAGGCCCAATTGTCAAAACTGGCAAATCACTTTAAATGCTTTATGTTTACAAATTCCGCACCCAGAACCCGAAGCAAATGAATCCCCCTGAAATAAGGGATGTATTTTCTGTCTCTGTGCTTGCAGGTGTTTCAGAGCAGCTCGGAGTTTTTGCAGAGTTTGAGGTGATTTACTAAGATCCAAGTTGGGTTGTCAGTAAGCATAACTGGGTGCCAGTCCCTTGATCTTCATTGATTTGTATCCATTTATGCCAGCTCAGGATTATTCTTTCAAGAAGATGGCTCTGAGTACCCAAGCTTTAAAGCCCAAGCTGCTTTAATTGGGCTCTTAGGTAAAGTGTTTCATGTTTCCAAAGTGAATCCTCTGTAGGATGAACACAAAGACACTTTGCTGATACAAGCTTAAAAGGAGGTGTTTTTCTGAGAGTTATGCTGCCATTTGTGCTCATGGATTTACAGCGAGCCAGCAGGAGACAAGGCAGACAGGATCCATGTGGAACCACTGGCACCCCCTCCCCTGCATCCCAGCAACCAGGCAGATCTGGAGTTTAAACAGGAGCAAGTCACCTGCAGTGATGTTCTGTGCTTGGGAAGTCAGTGTTGTGCATGGAACTAAAGATGGATACAAGCCACAAACATCCCAATCCAGAACTTGGGTCTTTGTACTCAGATCCCTTTGTTTGCACCATTTCAGGAGTAAGACTGATGGTGAATTTTAGCTCTGGAGCTGACTTCTGTGAAGCCTGAAGGAGGTGGGGAGCTGGATGCAGGCTGATGCCTGTGGAATTGCTGGAGCACCAGAACACTGCATCCTCATTCCCGAATGCCCGGTGCTGGCTCAGGGAGGACATTCTGCTTGTGGAGCTGCCCTGCCCTGCCTGAGAGGGCCCCGAGCAGAGAGGATCCTGCTCAGCCCTGGGACAGATGAGCTGTCACCAGCAGGGCACTGTCCCAGCACGCAGGGACACGAAGAGCTGAGGACTGCTGATAGCAGAAGGATTTCTGTTGGTACAGCCAAGTCTCTTTTTTCTCAGGGAGAAGGATAAAGTCCTTACAGACATTACAGTGGATGTCTGTAATTCCCAGAAAGCTGCAGCAGTTCCCAGCAGCTTTCCTGCCTTACTGTTTTATGCTGAGGGCAATAAAAGAAAAGACAATCAAGGGAGGAGCAGGACATTTCACCTTCCACCATACAGGACTTCCATTTGTGAAAAACATGGAAAATTAAGGATCGTCCAGTTTTTCTGCTACCTCTTCCATGATTAAAACAAAAGAGGAGGGATTGTATTTTCTCTCTGACATCTTGTCTAGCCCCCCCGAAATGGTTTGCTGCATCCCCAAGTTACTCTCATTTGAGGCTTCACACTTTTCTTTCTGCTGTTATTTTACATTTCATTATCTCAGTGTTTCCAGATGAAAACTGTCCCACTCCGGCAAATCACCAGAGGCTTTTCCTCTGTTGCAAACAGATCTCTTCCCCGCCCCTCCTCAGCATCCAGCCCCTGGCTGCAGCAACACCCCTTTCATCAGATGGATCAGGAGCATCCTGCATCCTCCGCAGGGGTTTCTCCCCCAGATGCCGGGATTGATGTGGTGGAAATTTCCATGAGTTCTGTTACCTGTCCTAACATAAAACACAGACACTTGTGAATGCATTTACACACTGCATTTCACCTCCTGCTCCCAAGCTGATGTAGGAGCTGTAGAGAAAAGAAAAATGGTATTTGCCAGTTAGGTCTACTAATTACAGGACATGTTTTTTGGGAGGGAAAAAAATTGTTTTCACTTGCAGTCTCTCCAATCTGTTTTGAATTAGGAGACACTTAGGATTAGAAAGTGTTTTCTCATTAGAACAAATGTCACAGATTTAAAAATCTCTTCATTTAAATTCCTCCTAATGTTCTTTGGCTTGAATGAGTGAGCTCTTAATGTCCATTTTAATTAAAGCATTTCTGTGGGATTTCAGTCTGGGCACCTGATGACAGCAGGTCTCGGAGAAGTGGATGTGCTCCAGCTGAGAAGGGGAACTCCTGGATGGCAGCTTCAGCAGAAACTCTCCTTTTGGAGCTTTTTAGGGAAAAGTGCTAAAGGACACACAAATTAAGATCTGCCTAAGAAATTATCTCACGCTTCCAGCGGGCAGAAACACCACACAGTTTGGGAGGCACTGGCTGTGTTTCCCAAGCCACTTTGAATTTTTCTATTTTGCCGCTGTTCTCCTGCCATCAGCAGAGGCTCTGCCAGCCAGGCAGGGTCACTGGGCTCAGGTTTAGCACCCTGGCCCTGCTGCCAGACCCCTCCTCTCCCCCACCCACTGCCCCGCATGTTTCTCCTTCCTACTCAGGTGAAGGTTTGGTCCTTCCCCCACTCCCCAGCAGCTCCCATGGTGCTGGATCCATTTATCAATGCACACCCACCAGAGCTGCCAGTGAGAAGCACCTTGACAGCTTTTGTAGGAAAGAAATCCTTTGAAACACCAGGTTTCACCAGGCAGGTGTCTGGTGGCACTGATGCCTTTTGGGGCTACCTAAAAGCAGAGGCCAGACAAAATTAAGAGAATAAAAGAGGTTGTATTTATTGAAGGGCTTTCAGGTACATTCAGGGCAGATGAAGCCCCCCTGGGGGCTACACCCCAAATGGACCATGGGGTCCCAGCTTTTCATACTTATAAGTTTGGTCCATTTCCATACTGGGGGTTAATCCTCCAATTACAGCTTCAGGTAATGAAGTCTTTCACCCCAAGTTTGCTCCCCCCCAGCTCACTGCTGTTCACATTTCTCGGGGCCTGAGGCAGTCAGGTGTCCTTGATTGCCAGGCCTGGAGAGGAATTGTTGTGTCTGACCAAGATGGGAGAACAGCAGCTGACACTGTGTGTCACCAAAGAATTGCAGGATCACAGATAGATGAGAGATAGAAAAGCTAAAATCCTGAGGTGTCAGCACAGGAAGGCAGGAAAGTGCTGTAGAATAAATGCATCATTGGATCCACATCCCTCTCCTGGAGCACAGCAAAGGCAGTGGGAAGCATCCTGGTGGGGAGTTGGATTATCCAGCTCTTCAGTGTTGTTCTTGTCCAGCTTGGACAGCCCCCACTTCTCCGTTTTCCCTGGAGCAGCCTGGGACAAGAAGCTGGTCCCTGCCTCACCACAGGACTGCCATCCCAGGGGGATCCAAGAAGAGAAGGACCTGGAGGCCAGGAGCCATCAGATGGTGGGAGCAGCACGAGGACAGAGTTTCCTTAGAGGCAATGTAGGTGTTGAAAAAACCACAAACCACAGAGCCAGAGCTCACTGATGGAAATCCCACAGCTGTGGAAAGGCAGGAACCTCGCCCCGGCTCACCCCGGTGGTGCCTGGCTCGCTCCCTCCTTCCTTCAGTGACAAATAAATCTGGAGACAGTTGATAATGAAAGGCCATTAAGATAAGATTTAGTCTTTATTGTTCTCGTGCTTCCTTCATTTGTCAGGCACTTGAACCAAATAGAGGAAACGTCGATGTGGGAAACGCTGCTGATACCCAGCCAGTGGCAGATTTATTGGTGCTTGTGGCCAGGCACCATCTGAGGGCTGAGGAGCTACCTGGGCAGGCATGGCCCTGTGCGAGCTGTGTCCCTGCTCCTTTCCCTCAGCACACTCATTTAAAGCATCATCGTCACTTGGTAGCTCAGAAACAGCGACACTGCTGGAGCTGGGCAGCATTTCTGGGCCAAAAGGTACCTTGACAGACACAGTGTTGTTTTCAGGAAGAAAATCATAGAATTATGGAATGAGTTGTGTTGTACAAGACCAAAATATCATCTCATTCCAACCCCACCTTCCACTATCCCAGGCTGCTCTAAGCTGGCCTTGGACACTTCCAGGGATGGGGCAGCCACAGCTGCACTGGGCAACCTGAGCACCACACTTCAGGCAAATTGGTTTATTTTTAATGAGCCTTGGAAGTAATATTCTTTATTTGCTCCCCCTTTCCTAACACATGAATTGTTTTTCTGTCTTTTCAGACAGAATCCTGTTTGTGCTGCCTCTCATTCAGGGCCTGTGAGTCACTGCATATTCTGGTGAGGTGGGGGGAGTGCTTAGGAACAAATCTTTGATTTCCTCAACAGTAAGAAAAACATATGAAAGTAAGCACAGGTTTTGTTCTCAGCACATTTTCAACTGCAGGTACTGTGCAGATCCTGGAAGAAAAGACACCTGGATATACACAGGGCAGTGGGCACGGCCCCAAGGCTGCCAGAGCTCCAGGAGCATTTGGACAACACTTTGAGGCACAGGGTGGGATTGTTGGGTGTCCTGGACAGGCCCAGGGGTTTGACTGGATTATCCTGGGGGCTCCTTCCAGCTCAGGATATTCTGATGATGATTCAGTGATTCTTTGGCAGGAGTTCTGAGGGAAAACGTGCAGCCCTTCCTGAAACAACAGTGGTACGGATACAGCCACCTGTGAGGCATCTGCTTCTGGAGACCATGTTCTCAGAGTTTTCCCTCCTTGTGGGAACATGAAGTGGATGAGCCCCGGCTCCCCCACTTCCAGCATCGTTTTATTGCTTTCAGACTGATTTTGAGATGGGGTGGAAAAAGAAATCTGAGAGAGGAGAGTACCAAGGTCAGCGCTGCTCACCCGGCTCTGTCATCCCACTGAGCTCATAAATTGGTGTTAACACCTCCTGGAAAGAGCAACAAATATAAAAGGAGAACCTTGCTCAGACTGGGAAGCAGACCCATTACTGGGGCAGCCACTGCTGAGCAGGAGTCTGGCACGACAGCAAATCCATCCCAATTCCAACACCTGTTCCACCCAGATGTGATCCCAGCTCCTGGCAGCATCCTGGTCATCTCCCAGGAGACAGAGATGGAGAAAGCTGCCTTTTTAGGCAATTTATTTTCTTTAAACATCACAAAGCACCTGTGTATTTCTTGTTCCTCTCCTATTAGAAATCTGCTTTGGCAGAGTGCTCTTTTTTATTTGACATTTTTTGCTGGTTCTTAAACAGCTCCTTAGAACGGGGCTTCGTGGTGTGGAAAGCACAAATTAGTTCAGAACCTTTCATCTGCACCCCCCAGCCCTTCCACTTATGATTCCCTTCAGTGGGATTCACAAAATCTATTATTGCTGCTGTAGATTGGCCACGGTGTGACTTTGGAGAAAATTCTTTCTATGTTGACACTGTTGCTTCATTGTTATTCTTTCTGTAGCAGTGAAACAAAATGAAAAATTCATTAAAACAGAGGGGAAAAAAACGAGGAAAGAAACCCACTGGTATTACTCTATCTCCCAGCACAACAATCAAATGTAGAAGATTGAAAACAGGGTGATGGGAAGGGAAGGGAAGGGAAGGGAAGGGAGAGAGGGTTAAATGTCTGAAGGGTCCAGCCACATGCAGTGTCTGGGACAAACATGTCAGTGTAAACAATAAAAAGGACCTGTCATGTTCTCAGGGTCCCACTATCAAATTAGGAGCCAGGGAAGTGTCTCACAGGTGGACATGTTTTCTTTGGGATGTTTCAGCAGGCAGTGACCCCTCTGAGGAGCTCTGGGAGCTGCACCATGGCCCCAGGGAGCTCCCCCAGCAGGGGCTCTGCCCTCAGCCCTGCTCTCATGGAATCACAGCATAGAAATCCTGAGCTGGAAGGGACCCCCAGGATCACCCAGCCCAGCTCCAGCCCTGCACAGACCCCCCAACAACCCCACCCTGGGCATCCCTGGCAGCGCTGTCCAAACGCTCCTGGAGCTCTGGCAGCCTCGGGGCCGGGCCCATTCCCTGGGGAACCTGGGCAGTGCCCAGCACCCTCTGGGGGAAGAACCTTTTCCTGATCTCCAGCCTGACCCTCCCCTGGCACAGCTCCAGCTGTTCTCTGGGTGCTGTCTCTGTCCCAGGGAGCAGAGATCGGAGCTGCCCCTTGGGAGGAGCTGCAGACCCCAATGAGGTCTGACCTCAGCCTTCTCTTCTCCAGCTGAACAAACCAAGCAATCTCAGCCATCCTCATATGGCCCCTCCAGGCTCTTCCAGCCTGGCAGGACCCCACACTCTCCCCTTCCCAGCTGGGCTGGCACCTGCGGCCCCCACACGGCCCCAAGTCCCCACAGACATCACCTCCGGTCTGGTTTGCCCCATTTTCCCAAGCAGGGAGGCAGGGGCAGGAGGTGGCAGGGAGGGGACAAACTGAGGGAAACTGAGGCACAGACAGACTTTGCTGGCAGTGGGGCTCTGGAACCAGCTCCCCATCACATGGATGCTCTGGTGGGCTCCCAGTGCCTCCTTCTCTAGGGATGGTGTTGGGAATGGGGGCTCTGTGCACAGCCCTGTGTTGACTTCTCCCGGGACCTTCCTGCAGACTCAAGGACACCTCAGGACTGAAGGGACAGATCCAATGGGAAGGCACAGCCAGAGGAGCTGGGCCATGCCCTGGAGCTCCTCCTCACCACGGGGACTTTGGCAAAACTGCTCTGTGTGGTTCTTCAGCCTCAGAGCAGTGTGTGACTGTTCAGGGCTGACCAAGGGACTTGGAAGAGCAGATCCTCAGCTTTGCAGGTTGGAGAGCCCTGTCTGCTTTTTCCTGGGCTGAGGCTGATAAAGGAGCATCTTTGTGTGGCTCCTCACATGGAATCCCACACCACCCCAGGGGCCTTAGTGCTGGGAAGGCTTTGCTGTGGTGTCCCACATGATCCTGGCACTCCAAGCCAGCACCTCACAGTCCAGACAGGTGGCTCTGTAAAGGCTGGGTGAGACCTGGGCTCCAGGGAGATTAGGGATGGGTTGGACTCTACCTGGGTGCCACTTACAAGGGGTAAGACCCCTGAGGGTGCTGGGACCTGCCCTAATAACCATAGTGATGACCTGAGAATGGGACAAAATCCAATCAAAATGAGACCCTGAGTACCCCTTCCAACCTGAGCTCTCCTGGGATCTTGTAGCTCCCCAGTCCTCTTCCCGAACCTGCTGCAGGTTTGCTCTGTAGCTGCAGCTTTTTATTCTCATGAAGGATTCTCGTGGAGACCAGGTCTTGGTCCCAGGACCCAGGAAAGGGACACCCCCAAAAATAATCACCTAAGTATTTTTTCAAAATAAAGACGACAAAACATTTCCCAGGATCTCTGCTGAGGAATGTCACAGGGGAAGAAAAACTCTTTTTGTGATCAAGAGACTGAACTTCAAAACACCCAAACTGCACATCTCCGCGGGGCACCTTTCTGCAGGGTTATTAATAAGAAATAATTGTTTTAAATGCAGAAAAGTCTGTGTACTTTCTATTCCTTTCCAAAAGCCCTGCATCACTTGTCCTTAATGAATAATGAAAGATGCTTTTGTATTGCTTCCCACCTATAGACTCTCAAGTGATTGTTGAGCAATAATAAATGGAACTCTAAAGAAAATCAGGGCTTGATGAAAACTTAATTCTGGACTAATAAGAGAAGCACCTGCTGTTTCACAAGTTTACAGACGTTCCTGGGGCTTTGGTGGGTGGAGAATTTGGTGAAAGCTCTGAATGTTCCAACACTGGGAAAATATCACTAAATGATTCTGAAATGTTGTTGTGTAGCTCCGTGGGAATTAGAATTAGGATGGAAACCAGGAGGTGCCATGCACAGGAGAGGCACTTTGATGCCCTGATCCCAGCACTGCTGTGATATCCTGTCTGATCTTGCTCTGAGCGGGGATTTAGCATGGAAAGCCAAACCCAAAGAGGACATTGTTCTCTGAGAAGAGAGGGAGAGCAACATCCTGTGTCAGACTGGGGGATTTGGCTTTCATGGAAAAACAGTGTATCCCACCAGGAAGCTGAGGTGGCTTTTAATGCTGCCAAGGGAAAGCCCATGGTGTAGGTGAAAGACTGAAGCTTGGAAGGGATATCATGGGATGATGGAATGGGTTGAGTTAGAAGGGACCTTGAAGCTCATCCCATTCCACCCCCTGCCATGGGCAGGGACACCTCCCACTGTCCCAGGCTGCTCCAATCCCCAGTGTCCAGCCTGGCCTTGGGCACTGCCAGGGATCCAGGGGCAGCCACAGCTTCTCTGGGCACCCTGTGCCAGGGCCTCCCCACCCTCATAGCAGAGAATTTCTTCCTAATATCCAATCTAATCCTGCCTTCTGGCAGCCATGAGCTGCCCAAGAAAAACTGAGCTGAAAAATCCAGTTAATTGCTCACATTTGGGTTGGTAGGTATCGAGTTCTAGACTCCAGCTCACAGCCAGAGAGGTCTTGATGTTGGCAGGAGAGTTCACCTTACTAAGGGGTCTTTACCCAACCTTCAGAGGTATCTGCTGAGCACCTCAACACTCCCACCAGTCCCATCAGGAATCAGCTCTGTGTTGGGTAGGTTTGTGTAACTGATCACTTAAATACCACTATCATTCTGCTGGGATCAGTGGGGAAAACTTCAGGGGGATTTGCCTTGATTGTCAATTAATCATTTGTGCTATAGCACTATCCCAAACATGTAACAGGAATAAATTTCTTCACTGACAGCGTTATCCAGCCCTGGCACAGCTGCCCAGGGCAGTAGAGGGTCACCATTCCTGCAGGGATTTAAAAGCTGTGAGGATGTGGCACCTGGGGACACGGGTTGGTGGTGGCCTTGGCAGTGCTGGGATAATGGTTGGACTCGATGGTGATTCTGTGATTTTTGACTTTGTGATGGGTCGCTCCTACTGGTGAGCTCTTGCCCTCCTCTAACAGGCTGTCGAAAGCGGCTGCATAAAATTGTTTGCATCAACGTGACCTGACCCCGGCTCCCGTGAGTGGGGAGCACATGGCGGGAGTCTGCGGAACCCGTGTGCCACCTCCAGCTGCTGCTCTCCCAGCACCGCCGGCGCTGTTCCCGCACACCTCCGCGTGTGCCTGTCCCGCTAGCGCCATGCCTTTCCGCATGGGCCTCCCACGCCTCCGGACAGTGACGGGATGCTGGACGTGAATTCCGGTCAGGAAGCATCATTTTCCCAAGAGAACCGTTTTCCTCCCGGTGAGTACCAGGAGCAGGAGGGCCCGGGATGGAGCAGCCGAGCTGAGCACCGCTCTGTCAGCGACAGCTGCCGGGGCACAGCGGCCGCGCTCCGCTCCGCGCTCAGCGGGGGCGCCGCGGGTGCGAACTTGAGCTGCGGCTCCGGTGAACCGGGTGTGAGCAAAGAGCGAGCGGTGCCGGTACGAGCGCTGGGAGCGGCTTCTCTGCGGCTCCCGGGCCGCGCTGCTGAGCCGGGACCCCGCAACACGGGGACGGAGCCCCGAGAGCAGCCCGGCC
>VXAC01002362.1:186107-213679 GCA_013399225.1 Rhipidura dahli | reverse complement strand
GGTCGGCGGGAAGGAGCCGCGGCGCGGGGCGGTGCGCAGCACTGAGCCGGCGGCTCCCGCGGGCGAGGCGGGACGGGACGGGCCTGGCCCTCCGCCCGCACGGCACCGACCTGCCCGGCACCGACCTGCCCGGTGAGTGCCGCTGCCCCTTTCTCCGGCTGCTCCGGGGGGCCGTTCCCGCCAGCCGGAGCGTGCGGTCCGTGCTGGCAGCGCGGGTCCCCCTGCCAGTGACTTAGTGCTGCTTTATTTTTTTTTTTCCCCTTTTAGTCCTCGCGTTCCCCGCCGGTTTTCTTGTGTACGGTTAGGTTTTTCCGCCCTTGATGCACGTTTTTCCCGTTTAACGGGAAGGGGAGATGCCGGCGCCCGCGGGATGGAGAAGTGCCGCGCCTGGGAGCGACTGCCGACTGGGTCCGACCCCGCCGGGGCTGGCGATGGCTCCGGGGCTGAGCTCTCCGCGGGAGCCGGACGCTTGGGAGGGATGTCCGCGGTGCGGTGTGACCGCGCGATCGCGGGGTACTTTGTGGCTCCTGCAAACCGGAGATGCTCGACTGCTGTGCCAGAGGGGCCTCGGGCGGCCGGGAGTGGTTTCGTAGCGAGAAAACAGACGGAATACCGAGCCCGAGCGGCGCTGAGCCGCCCCGCTCCCCGCGGGTCCGTGCGGAGCCCTGCGGGCTCCAGCGCGCGGTGCC
Organism: Rhipidura dahli; assembly: GCA_013399225.1. Classification (NCBI taxonomy): domain Eukaryota; kingdom Metazoa; phylum Chordata; class Aves; order Passeriformes; family Rhipiduridae; genus Rhipidura; species Rhipidura dahli. Next base: position 212,990 of record VXAC01002362.1, on the reverse strand, counting down.
GGAGCCTTCGGAGCCTTCGCGGTCGCGATTATGTTGGGGCTGCTGATATCTGTCGGGAGTTGTATTTGGGAACAGGCTCCGCAGGGAAGCGGCGGAGTCACCATCCTTGGGAATGGTAAAAATGAGCCGATGTGGCACTCAGCCGTACGGTTTAATGGGCATGGGAGGACTTGGTCAGAGGTAGGAATCTGATGATTTTGGAGGTCTCTTCCAACCTTAATGATTCCGCTGATTTGAGGTGATGTATAAAACTCCATGTCTTACTCCAGAGCAGCTTTGGTGGGTGTGAAGCAGTCAGATCTGGCCTTTGGAAGGGTGTCCGACGGCTGATTGTCTCGTGAGACAGCCCAGGCGGCTGAGACACAAATTGCCGGCATGGAGAACAGGGTGGATGTGCACCTTTATTTTCCTGACTTGCTCCTGGAGTGCAAGAGCCCACCTGCAGGAATGACCCATCGCACTTGTGCTTGCTGCAGTGCTCCAGCACCGAATCCCAGATTCCTAGAATTACTTAGGTTTGAAAAGTCCATTAAGATCATAGATTCCAGCCATTAACCCAGCACTGCCAAGCCCACCACTAACCCATGTCCCCAAGTGCCACTTCTACACCTCTTCTAAATTCCTCCAGGGATGGTGACTCCACCACTTCTGAGTATAATTCTCCCATGGTTTTGGCATGGGGAAGGGCTGGGAACCAGCCCGTGCTGCTCTGGAACTCCGGGGCCTTCCCGCACTCCAGCGGCTGCTCAGCTCTCCGGGAGCTTGGGCTTTTGAGGAGACAGAAGTCAGTGGCATCACGACTGGCTTGAGCTGACTTTCAAGGCCAGAAGAAAAGCCCCTTTCTTATTTCATATTGAGGAAATAGTTGTCTGTCCCCCACCAGTAAATGTGGTGACCGATGGCCGGTGCCAGCGCCGGCCGGGCAGGGTGGCAGCGCAGGTCGGCCACTGCTGCCGGCCCTGCCCGAGCTGGCAGGGGCAGCACAGGCCCTTGGCATTTGCCCCGGATCTCAGCAGCCTGGCTGAGCCTCTTTTCCTTGGCTGTGTCATCAGCCAGGGAGGGCTGGGCTGTATCACAGCACCTCCGGATTGTCCCTGCTGCGGGGCGGAAGGCTGAGCTCTTCCACAGGTGCCTCCACTCTTGGTCTCTCTTTAGCTCAGTGCAGACGGCGCTTTCCCTTTCATTTTGCCCTCTCCTTTATTGTGCTGTTTGTTGGGATTTGGGCTCTTGGCATTATTTTCTTCTAAAGGGCAGGGAAGAAAGAGCCTGGCTTCCAAGTGAGCTCCGGGATGAGGAGCCTGCCGGGATGGGGTGGAAAGGGAAGGACTGCTGTTGTCAGGGAGCTGAGGAGCCACGAGCAGAACGTCGGGTGGGTGCCCCTGTAGCACCCTGCCTGGGCTGCCTGCTGTGGGTGCCAGCTTGTCACAGGGTGCATTGCAGCCGCTCCTGGAAGCCTTTCTGTGCCTTGTTTTCGGTCGCTGTGCGAGCTTCCTTCGGGAGGGGTGGGTGTTGAGAGGCTCCTCCAGCTCGCTGTGCCGGCGGGGATTGCTGCTGGTTTGCTTCTTCCAGGCTCATATTGGAGATGGGTTTCAGGGGAACGGCAAAGCAGAAGAAGGTGTGTCTCTTAAAGAACTACTTTCTTTAGAAAAGGCAGATAATAGGCAGTGAGTTCGGGGAGGATGTTTTATTTAGGGATTGAAAAGAGAGGATTAAAGCTCTTGACAGAGAACAGTTTGTGTGGAATAAGTGATGGGACTTGATCATTCAGAAAAAGACTCTTAACGTGTTCCCATTACCAAGACAGCTTTCAGCTCTCCTTGTCCCAAATTACTCAATAAAAGCAACAAAACTCCTTTTGATATGAGTTCTTTAGTGGTGGCTGCATAAGGAGTTTTCAGACCTAGCAGTAAACTTGTATCTGCTCAAAGAAAACAGCCTATGGGTATAAAAATCTGTGATATGCTAAAGGTACTGTGGGTTTATCCAAGGTGTTAATTACAGTCATTGCAAGTAGCTGTGTCTGTCTTGGAGAATTGCAGCTTTTCCTACCTTGCCCCCTCCCATTAAGTTACTGGCACAGGGTTGTGCTCCTGGATTTGCAGAAGCACAAAGTCACTGCTCGTAAAATTACTGAAATAAAAAGGGTTTATGCAGGGGAGAAGAAACAAAAATAATCAAATTTTAGGCTCAAATTTTGATTCCAAAACAAGTTGCTCATTCTTCTCACAGCTTGAAGTTTGTGATGGAAAGGTTGAAAATACCCAGCAAGAAAAACAGGCTGGGGGAAAAAAAAATCTGAAATAAGCCGAACAGAGTGAAATTCAGAATAAACTGTCATCAGAGAGTGTTTATAAACCTGCTGGAGAAAAGGGAAGGAGCAACCATTCAGATCAACAACAAGTTCTTTTTTTATAACTGTAGAGCTTTAATCATGTAGTTTAAAAAAATAATCCTAAATGTGTGCTTTTTATACCTGTGCTGGTAGCTGGGGCTAAATCTGCAGAGTTCACGCTGATCTGGGTAATCTGAATCAAGCTGAATAGTAAAGAGGCTCTTAGGAGGATCTGAAACCCAGGAGGCATTTTTCAAACCTGAGTTATGTCACTTTTTTTAGAGGTGCCTCAGGCAATTGCATTTTAAGAAGACAAAGCTTTTGTTTTCAAGCTGGCCTAGAAAAATGCCAAGGATGAAGCCAAAGTAAAGGCTTTCAGAAGTTGTCATTTGTGATTAAGTTGATTTTGCTGCTGTGCACAGAACGCCGCTGCCTTCCCCGGCGCGCCGAGAGCTGGGGCTATTTTTATTTTTGCCACCAGTCCTGGTGTACCTGTTTAATTCCAGTGAGTAACAGTAGCCAGGGGGTCTCACCTGAAAGGATGCATTTAATGAGAAGGTCAGGTGTCTGCCAGCTCCATCTCCAATAGGAAATGAATTGTGAGTGCTTTATAAAAGGCAGAATTGAGGTGATACCAGGCAGGAATTGACTTAGATGGGTGCTCTGCAGAATTAACATCTGTCTGTGTCTGGTTTAGTGTTTGAGATGTTGGAAATACCAAAGCCAAGGCTTCGAACCGTGAGCAAAGACTGTTTCCTTTCACAGAGACGAGCCTGCATGCGCACAGTGAATGCAGAGCTTTTCTTGGGGCTTCTCATGTTACTTGCAGCCTAAAACAATCAGAAAGAGGATCCTGGTGTTGCCAGGCTGTGGGCAAACAAGAGGAGCTGCTCGTGCGGAGCCCGCGCTGGGGGAATATTGTGCAGGATGTAACAGATGATGCTGGAGCATGGATGTGGAGAAGCGTGCTGCCTGCAATCTGGACTGCTGGGAGCTCCCAGCGATGTGCTCCCTGCTAGAGAAAGGTGGAATACTGCGAGTATTGTAATGCCTTCTTGTTCTTAAATAAAACGAGAGTAGGTTTTGTCTGAAAATCTGACTGTCTGGAAGCAGCTCTGGCTGCAAGAGCGGTGCCAGGGCTGTCTCACCTGGGCACGAGTGTCCCTGGAGCCCCCCTGTCCCTGGGAGCAGCTGATTCCTTAGCCCTGGCTCTGGGTAGTCAGGGAAGGGCTCTAAGGGCAGCCTGAGTCATCCTTTTGGCTCTTGTGTAACACCCAAACAGTGCCGTTTGTCCTGCTTGCTGAGGGCTCTTGGATTGTCCAACACAAAGAGATTCGGGACTGGATGGACCCTCTCCAGGAGCACCTCCTGAGCTGCAGCTTTTGGAGCAGCTGGATCCTGCAGTTCTCACCCTGGCACCTCACAATCCTAATACTTTATTATTTTTTTAAAGCGAGCCTTGAGAATGTGTTGCAAATGTGTGGAGCAAGTGGTGCTGGCGATCTGAGGCAAGGCTTGGCATTGCCTTTGCAGGGAGGGTCCCCAGCTGATTTCAGGGCTTCTGGGCTTTTCCTTCCCCTCTGCTGCTGGAGCTGCCCGGCAGGATGTGCCCAGCAGGATGCCGAGCTCTGATCCAGGAGCATCCCTGCACCTGCAGCAGAGAATTTCCTTTACTGAACATGCACAGACTTTGCCAGTGATGTTGCACAACTGTTCTTTTAATTTGTTCCAAAAGATCTGGTTTTAAAATAGAAACCACAATGCCAGGTTGCTGGGGGTTTTTTTCTACCAAGAATGAGGTAAATAGATGGGCACCTCTGGGCTATGTCTGTGTGAATTCAGTGACTGCCAGGTGATATCTGCAGCATCACCTCCATGTGGGGATGGTACCAGACAAAAGGAGCTGAGAAGTGCCACGGCTTTATCTGATGCTTTTGCAAGCAGCTTACATTTCAACAAATACAGCCACACTGGGGATGAATGTGAGCTCCTTTTCGGGTTGCTACGACAGGCAGAATAAGAATGGCCGGGTTAAATGTGTGAGCAGGAGCAATAACTGAGGCAGTGCAGCGCTTTCTCCTGCTGGGTTAGGGCTCCGGGGGGCTCCTGCTGTGTACCCCCTGCCCTGGAGGGACAACATCCCTCCCCCGGGGCCCTGCCCGGAGCACTGAAGCACAATTGCTGCAAGAGAAGGTGTGAGGGAAAGGTGGCAATGGACACTTGTTGTGGAACCACTGCTGCTCGTTGTCATGTGGGAATTCCCAAGTTCAGACAGGCTGGCAAAGGTCACAGCGTGGACAGAGGAGGTGGATGCACTCTCCCTTGCCAAGATTCTTGATGTCTTTATTGGTCTAAATCTTGTGCCCTTCTGTCTGTAGCAAACTTTCTTTTGGAAAACTATCTTGGGAGCATTTGTGAGAGAAAAGGTTCCTCTGGGAGGATGTGGGGAGCACCGGTTCTGCCGTGGCTGTTCCTGTTGTGTCACTGGCACCTGTGTCAGTGCCCTCAGTGTTCACAGCTGCCTTTCACATGGCCTTCTGTGACATTCTACACTTGCCACAACTTCAAGGTGACTCTTCTGGCCCAGGATGTGGCCCCTGTGTAGAAGACTGCAGGTGGCTGATGCTCAAGTATAATTAGTTTTTTTCAAATCTAGAAAAATCTCAGCGGTTGCTGTGGGACAGACCTTGCAGAGCTGATGGTGCTGCCTGGCCTGAGCTATGCTCCTGCTGAGGGGCAGCACTGGGGGTTTTGGTGCTTCAGCAGCTCCTGGTTCCTGTCCCTGAAGCTGTATCTGCTGTAAAACAGGTATTTTTGTTGGTGCTGCAGCAATCTGCAGTGCTTGGAGCTCTTACAGCTCCTGAAGCTCCTTCTGGAGTTGGTAAAAGCTGTAAGCACTGCAGAAATCCTCTTGAGCTCTTCCAAGAGTTTAAACTTAATTTTTTTTATTTATAATTTTTAACTTGTGCTCCAAAGCGTGCAGCTGTTATGCTCACACATTTCAAGAGGCCAATAAAACCTTGCCTGTCTCTGTGATGGCTCTGAGAGAATCCCAGAATGGTTTGGGCTGGAAGGGACCTTAAAGCCCATCCAGTATGGGCAGGGACACCTTCCACTGCCCCAGGCTGCTCCAAGCCCTGTCCAACCTGGCCTTGGACACTGCCAGGGGCAGCCACAGCTTCTCTGGGCACCCTGTGCCAGGGCCTGCCCACCCTCACAGGGAACAATTCCTTCCCAGCATCCCATCTCTCCCTGCCCTCTGGCAGTGGGAAGCCATTCCCCCTTGTCCCAAATCAAGGAACTGGCTCTGAAGTTTCTGTTAATCATGAAAAACCTTTGGTGCAGCCAGTGTCCATCCTGTGCCTCTGGTGGTACCTTGGCACCCTCAGGGCACGGGTAAGGCTAGGGAGAAACACCCCTTGGGAAGTTCCCTTGGGAGGAAACGGTGTGCAGGTGATGCTGGGGAGCATCTCCAGCGCTCGGGGAGTGGCTGCTGCCGCTGCTGCACATCAAAGGTGGGATTTGTGTGTTTTGCTGTTAATGAGCAGCCGAGTGCTTCCCTGCAGCTGGGCTCCCCAGCCGTTTGACTGCGGCATAAGCAGCATTTCCTGGGAGGCCACGGCAATAAGGCTGGGTTTGCTGATACCTCCTGTGAGCCCAACCACACCTCGTGGCAGGAGAGAGGCAGGGAGGGCTTAGATGATTTTAATTAAACTCGTTGTGAGGAAGAAATTAAACTTGGTCTCTCGTCCTGCTCGTATTACGAGGGAGCGAGTGCAGCCTCTCTGAACTGAGCCATTCCTTGCCTTCTGTTTGCCTTGGGAAAAAGCAATTTCTCTGACAGCTTTTAGCCTGGCTCCTGGGCCCCAATTGCTTGTTTATCTTCAGCAGCTCCCCAAATCGCTTTGAAGATAGGCTTAAACATTGATCATCTCTTACAGGCCTTCATCTTTGTTCTGCCAGCAGACATTAGGAAAGATATTTTAAATTACCTCTTTCCCTCCAAATGAACGGGCTGTGTGTATGGGCCGGGAGAATGAAAGCTCTTTCAGCCAAAGTATAAATCAGCTGCTCCCGTGTTTTCGCCCGGTTCTCTTGGATTCATCTTCCAGCCCAGTCTGCAAAGCAGCAGGGATTCCAGGAAAGATAAAAGCCAAAGTGCAACTTAATTTTGAGGCAGAATCTGTCAGTGTTCTGTTTGGGGAGCAGGATCCTGTTTTAAAAATGAATTTTTCTCCCTTTATTGCAGCGGTGGGATCCTTCTTCTTGCTGCTCCCTAGGGAAAGGCTGGGGGGCTCCATGGGGTGATGCCCTGCAAACCATGGGATGCAGGGGTGAGCTGATCCCTGGCAGCTGCTGGCAGGGGAGTTTGGAAAAGAAACTTTGGATCTCTTCCTTTGCCATTTGAGTACTGACATCCGGGGAGAAAAGTACTCGCTAACAGCAGAACATTTATTCTGTGTCAAACAGGCAGCAGACAGCAGAGGTGGTTAATTCAGCATGGAAAAGCCCAGAGCTACAGCTGAACAGGCAGCAAGGCTTAATCAATCATTTGGAGCAGTTTTCTGATGCTCCTTTATGCAGACACAGTTTTTTGTGGGGTGTTGTTAATTCTTTGATGGTAACAGGTCACAGCAGCCTCCTTCCCAAGCAGACCTGGAAGGGAGCAGGTTATTTAGATGCACAATCACCCTTATTCCTGGTGCATGCCCCAAAATGCTGGTGAGAGGAACTCCTGGAGGGCTTGGCATGAGGAGTTTGGCTCAGTGAAGGGGGATGCAGCAGCCTGAGCTGTGTGTGGGTTCGTGATCCAGGCTGGTCTCTGCCTTCATTAATTTTATTATCATTTATCATATCACGGAGTCACAGACTGGTCTGGGTTGGAAGGGGCCTTAAAGCTCATCTCATTCCAATCTCCTTCTGCAGTTCAATTTGCAGATTCCATATCCCCATCCCCTTCTCTATGCTGATGCACTGCCTTTTCAACTCCTCAATTTCAAGAGGGGGGAAAAGTTTATATGTAGCATAAACATTTATATTTTATAGTTTGTTGTAAGGCATTGGTGCAGGAGGTTCTAGCTCAGCGAGTCAGAGGCTTTTACCCACTCAGTGATGTGAGTAATTTATGGCTTGCCCCAAGTCTGCACAGCTGGCTTGCCAAACTACAGCATGTTGGGGAGTAAATATTGTATGTTTACACCAAGCCCGTTCTCTACAAGTCCCCAAAAAGAGGATAAACCACTTTAACAGGCTGCTCAGGCTGGGCAGGTGCCATATCTTGAGGCAAAATGCAGTTGGGCAAAGCAGCCCAGCAATCTTATGAATATAGTGAATTTTGATTTCTTTCCTGGGTTGTAGCAGAAGGGGAGCATTCCTGAGCATCTCTGCAGTAATGTGACAGTGATGTGTGAGAGAGAAAGCTTTGTGCAGGGATGGCAAACAGCCTTTAGAGCCACTGAGTTATCGTTAAAAGAAAGTGGTTTTGGAATGCTGATGCCTTTGGAAGTGGATGCCCTCAGCCCATGCTGGAATTGTTGTCCCTGTTGGTACCAAACAGGCTGAGGTGCAGGGAGCTGGGACTTGTGCTGCCAGTGGCTGCTTCATAAATTTCCAGGTTAAATCAGGCAGTAAGTTTGGATTTTATATTTTTTGCTCACCCTGAAGTTCATCAACTTCTTATTTTACTCTTGAGTCTGACAGTCCTGAGCAAGAGGAATCTCTAGCAAATAGACCAGCTGATAGAATTGATGCAAACCAGTTTATTATGTTTATTAGAAATATTAAATACTCCGAGCTGGAAGGGACCCACAAGGATGGAGTAATACTCCTGGCCCTGAAAAGGACACTCCAGCTGTCCCACCCTGTGCCTGAGAGCATTGTCCAGGTGTCCCCTGAGTCCCTGGCAGCCTTGGGGCTGTGATCACTTCCTTGAATTCTTGTTCATCCCTCGAATTTTGCTTGCTCAAAGTTTTCTAGGGAGAATAAAGGTGATCAGGAGGTATTGATAGGGCTTCCCACCCTCCCAAGTTGCTTTCTGTCCCCTTCCTGGAAAAAAAAATTAAACAAATATGAGAAATCTGTAGGACTTGGTGGCCAGTGCTGACATTTCCCCTTGCAGCAGGGTGGTAGCTGAAGCTCTGGCCTTGGTGAGAAGCAGTCGTGGCTCTGGCATTGATGCTCTAAATATATCCCAGGTAGGAGGGCATGTGACTGGGCCTGACCTTGGGCAGCAGCAGGGCTGGGAGCAGAGCCAGGCTGGGCTCCCCCAGCCCCTGCCTGCACATCCCTCCCCCAGCCCAGCGCTGCTGCTCCCGGCCATTCCCACCCCATTCCTGGGGCTTTGCCCTGTCACAGCTGATTTTCTCGGAGGGCCTGGACTCCGGGCAATGCCTGGCATGTGGGGCTGAGCTCGGTGCAGCTGCGTGGCTGCCGTGTTTGCCGGGCTTCCTATGGGCCTGTGAGAAGCTGGCCCTGCTCCGAGCACCTTCCTTGGTGAGTCCGCCCACAGCACCTGTTTCCTGCTGCTGCACCCACTGCTTTTCCTGCCTTTTTTTGTCTCAGGGTTAAACTCTGGGAGGCAACAGACACCTAAAATTACAGAATCCCTCAGGTTGGAAAAGACCTCTGAGACCATAGAGTCCAACAGTTAACCCAGCACCGTGGGGTTAACCAGCCACTAACCTGTGTCACAGGTGCCACATCCACACAGCTTTTGAACATCTCCAGGGATGGGGACCCCACCACTGCCCTGGGCAGCCTGTCCAGTGCTTGACCACCCTTTCAGTGATGAAATTTTCCCTAATCTCCAACCTAAATTTTCCCTGGAACAACTTGAGGCTGCTTCCTCTCGTCCTGTTGCTTGTTCCCTGAGAGAAGAGCCCGACCCCAGCCTCTCCTAATGGACTTGTGCTTTTGTCAGATCACCTGGGTGCTGCAGGAGTGTGCAGCTTATTTCAAGTGAAGAGGTTTTGCAGCAGTGCTGGCAGTGCTGTGGTTGTCCCCTGATTCAGCAGCCCCAGGGCTGTGTCCCTGTGCTTGTACCATTAATCATCCTGTGAAGATCCCTGGGGGACGAATGTCAATCCTTCACACTCCTGCCCAAGGTTAAAGGGCTTTCAGTCCTGGGAACAAAAGCTGTGCCCTAATCTTGAAAATTGGAGAATTCTGCAATGGTTTAGGTTGGAAGGACCTTAATGATCATCTCATTCCACCCCTTGCCATGGTCAGGGACACCTTCCACTCTCCCAGGTTGCTCCAAGCCCTGTCCAACCTGGCCTTGGACACTTCTGGGGGATGTGCAGTCCTGTGAAGTGTATTTAAACAAAAAAAGATGGACGTGCTGCTTCTGAGTTCCCACCTGAATCCTGGTGCAGCACTCCTGTGCACAGCTGCCTTTTGTTCCTGCACATTCCCAGGCAAAGCAGGTGGTGTTTAATTTTTTTTTTTTTTTTTTGCATTAAAAAAAAATAATCTGTGGCGTGCTGAGCGAGGCTGCTCACATCTGTGCACTCTATGTAGGTCAGATGTGTAGTTGCTTCTTTACAAAGACTAAACTTGACAGCGTTTCCTCGCTGCAGCCAGTGAGGGAGGATCACAAAACTCACATGCTGCCTCCATGAGAAACGTCCTTAGGGAACACCCCGCAGGGGCTGTGTGTGTGTGCAGGTGAAGTTTATTGCCTTCCTGGTGTGCTCCAGGTTTGTGACAAGGAGCTTTATTGATGAAGGATTTCTCGGAGCTGCGTATGCAGGCTTGATTCCGTGTCGTGTCAGATTAGCCTTGCAGATGGAAATGCTAAATGCTCCCCTGCCCTGCTTCCAGCAGCTGCCTCTTGCTCTGCTCTCACTAAAAGGCCTGTTCCCTAATCTCTGCAGCCTGTGTTTCTCTTGCTGTATTTCTCAACATCCAAATGCCTCTCCCTCCTCTTTCTTCCCCCCAGCCAATCCTGTTCTGGGATTCCTTGACCTCTTCTGATTCTGGCAGTGGTGGAGGAGAAAATGAGTTGGAAACAGGCAACCTGTCATGCCCAGAAGCAAATTAGGGACCTGATCCAACACCTTCTAGAGCAGTTGAGAGTCTCCCCTTGCTGATAGACACGGCCTCAGATCCAGGTGTGTTTGGTCTTGTGGGAGATGCTCCACTTGGGTGCAACTAACAGGGATCAAGGACACTGCTCCTGCTGCTCTACCCCTCATCAGGGTCCTCTGAGCTCCTCTGTCTGATCCCAGCCCATGACACAGGAGAGTTAAACCTCTCTGGCGGGTTTCTACAGGTTGGGAGTTCTCTCTTCAGTCCTGAGGCTCTGTGGGTGATGTAGGAACTTTGTTTCTCACAGAAGGGGCATTTTGGAGGGAGAACTTGAAACTGGGTCCCTGAACATCCATTAAAAACAGATAAACAGAAGACCTAAGGTTCATTTTAAATCTGAACAGGGAACTGGTTTTGCTGCCCACATTATTTTTCCTTAGCTGAGATGACCTTGGAAGCAACCATGACTGGAGCAGTGGCAGAGGGGGACCAGAGCAGATGAAGATGGATATGTGGATGTCCTTAGGCGACCCAGGGCAGGGTGAAAGATATTTCCAGTATTAAAGTTGTTCTGTCTGCTTCACAAGTCTTACCAAGAAACATTTGAACTGAAAGAACTCCACCTGCCACCTCCTCTCTGAAACTGAGCAGCCTCTGCAAGCAAAGGAAGGATTGTCTACAAGCATTAATAGCTTTCCAGGAGACTCCAAATGGGATGGGAAGTTGTGACCTGAAGCAGCTGGAGGAGCACCCAGGAGCTCGGGACAATGGCAGTGAGCAGCTCCTGGTGACTGGAGCAGTAAATGGTGCCATAGGTGATCTGGTTGTGACTGATCCATGGATTTGGGAGCACTGCCCTTGGGGTGGAGTAGGCTTCCAGTGTGAGGAAATGGACTCCAGAATTCACAGAATCACACAAAGTTACATGGAAAGGAGCAGTGTTGGAGCACTTGAAGGGAAATTGGAGTGACTGAAAATGGTCAGTTCTGTTGTGTGAGAGTTCTGGCCGCAGTCCTGATCCTCGGTGTGTAAACTAGTGTGAGGACATCCCAGTGCAGATGTCTCTGCTGCACACACCACCTTGCTAATTGCTCAGCTGCTGTGTTCAGCAGCAAATCCAGGGATGAGATGTTTCCCATGGCTGCTCCTTCCCTTCTTCCTCAATAAGATGAAGAGTGCCTTGTTAGGGAAGCTCCAGAGTGCAACCAATCTCTTGAACTCCTGCTGATCAACTGAAACGAAGAGGGAACTAATGAAATCCCTATTGCCACAACACATTTGTTTTGACCTTTGAAAGGAAAATGTGCTGGTGAGTCAGGAGTCCCACCAGGAAATCTGGGCTTGTTTTGGGCAGGAGATGGAGTGGGGACAGTGGGGGTGTAAAGTGGAAGCAGGGAGCAGAGCAGCAGGTGAATTTGCTGTGCTCTGGGTTGTGGTGAGCTCACAAGTGGAGTCCCCTCAGCTTCTGGGGGTCTTTCAGCTGTTCTGGTTGTGAAGCAAACAGAGGAACTCGACATTGTGCAGTTTTCTCCTGACTTGATTTTAAAAGCAGGGTGTAAACTCCTTATTTTTAGAGATGAACAGAGGGAGGGAGGAAGGATGCTGTGCCATTATCTGCGTTCACAGCAGAAGTGAGATGACAGCTTTGGCCAAAACAGTGAATCTCAAACATTTTCATGGCAGAAAGTCCTTTTGAGAAAGGATTGGGGGAAGTTTGTGTCTCAAGGGGAGTGAGCCTGGCTGAGCCTCCCAACAGCTCATCAAGGCCTTTATTAATTCAGTGTGAGCTCAGGTAGGAGAAGATGGGCTAAGGCTGATTTCAGTGCTCTGAGGAGGTTTTCCTCCCCAAAGTTGAGAGGTAAAGAGGATTTTGCATTCACCGGGACCTCTCTCCATGGAAAAGTGGCCTTGTGGAGGGCTGACTCTTCAGCTGTTGGGGCTGGCTTTCTCCTGGCAAGCACCTTGAAGGCCTCACTTGCCAAATACACCAAAGCTCAGGTGTTTGGAAGGCACAGACACTTTGAGGACATCTCTCCTTGGCTCTGGTGGGTGTCTCCTGGGCCCTTCCCTGGCTCCAGAGGAGCACATGCAGCCAGTTCCATGCTGGTACCAGTGCTGTGCTGGTGGTGGACACAAGCTGTGCTTGCCCTTGAGGTGGTGGGCACCATCCTGCCCCGAGGATCCTGAGAACCAGAGAGCCTCTCCCAGCCCAAGGACTGGGCACAGCTGCTCCCATGGTGCCAGGGAAGTGATGTTTGTGTGGCAGCTGGAGGCAGGGGCTCTGCAGTCTGGGAACTGTGGGATGCGTTTGCTCCCAGGGCCAGGCTGCTTCTCCCAGCAGCCTGGTTGTTCTCTCCCTCCTTAGAACTGGGCTGAAATCAGCCCCCTGCCTGAGCTGTTGGACTGATTTTTATGACAATCAAGTGTGATAACTCAGGAGGAGCAAAAAAGGCCACAGAGGTCCTGGGGTTGTCAAAAGTCTGCCAAACTCTGTCCCTGACCCTGCCCACCACCCTGTGTGCCTCCAGTCCTTTTCTAAGAGGAATTTATTCGCCTTCTGCAGAGCTCTGTCTGGCTGCTCATTGTCCAAGGCAGGGTGAGGCTGGAGGGAATACTGAGGTGGAACTGCCCCTGAGGCTGCTTTTGGGCTGAACTCCACACCCTGCCTGCCTGGGGAGCTTTTCCGTAGGGAGCCTCTCCGTAGGGAGCCTTGTCCATCCTTGTAGCTGACTGAGTAGCAAACCACCCTGGTCAGAGTCCAGGAGGCACTTCAGGGTCTCCAGCACTCCACTGAGGTTGTCCCCATTAACTTGTGGTGTTAAAATGGAGTCTGTGGTGCCCAGCTGGGAAGTGCTGCCTGTCCCCCTGCTGCCACCAAGGCTGTGCTTTGATTTGCCTCCCTGTGCACACGGATTATTTTCATCTTCAATCACCCGGGAATGCCACAGGAGCAGGGAATGCTGCATCCCCTGCTCCTTCCAGTTTATTAAAATCTCCCATCCATAAACAATAACTCTTCAAAGCTGTGTGCTGCAGAAGCTGCAGTGCTGGGTCATGTATAAAACATGACCCTGCCAAAACCAGCCTGCTCCTCTGTGGGCAGCTCAAATCTGGCCATCCTTGAAATAATGCTCCAAACAAGGTGTCTCCTGCCTGTTCAGCAGAGCCCGAGACTCCTTTAAATAAAAATGTGACACTGGATTTTCTCAGTGGGATCTGATTTGTCCCTTGGAATGGGAATCATTTCCTGCCTGATGTCAGCAGTGCCTCTGGGATGGTGGGATTTTGCTGCAGATTAGCATGAGTTACTTGGTTTAAAGGAAGGCAGAAAATATGCCAGCCCAAGCAGTTTGATCAAACTTTAGATTTACCTGTGTTGCAGGGACTGTGGGGAGCTCCCCCAGCCCAGGCTGGAGCTGTCAGTGCTGGGGGCTGTATGTGGCACCCTCTCCCCCCTGGAACGGGGCTCAGGAGATGGGAGAAGTCAGCTTTTGTGCCCCTTTCTGAGGGAGAAACGTGATGGTTCCATGGTGACTGAGTGGGGGAGCTGGGGAGGGCCAGGAGTCGGGTGTGAGCCTCGAGCAGGAGCCCTGCACATCTGGGCTGTCCCATCGCTACTGCACATTCCCCTCAGGTGGAATTGCAGCTATTTCAAGGCAAAAATCAGGCACAACCAGCTAAAAAGTTGAATCAAACCCCATTCCTGCTTATGCTATTCCCTGAGTAAAATAGCTTTCATTAAACTTTGGCTCTCCATATACACATCTTACATTTGTGGTGGGTTTTTGTTACCCTTTTCTATCCAAAGGTAAATATCCCCAGATGAGTGGTCTCATTATTTCAAATTCTGTATTATTTTTTGAGTGTTGCACCTTTCTTTCCTCTCTACCTTTTGCTGCCTGGCCTCCTCCAGGGATGTTGTTTTCAAGATTTATTCTTGGAGCTATTTCAGCAGGATGACCAGCAGCAGGCTTAGGGGGAAAAAAGCCTCAGAAACCTCAGGATTTTCATGTTGCTTGACCCCAGGAAACCCAAGTGTCAGGAACCCAATAATAAACACTGTCACATCTTGGAAGGTGGTGGGAGCTGGTGACCTTATAGTACATGTTTGGAGAGACTTGTGCTGCAGTTTTGGGTTCCTGATGGTCTCTTTAAAAATGCTGTGCTGCACCTTTGCATCTGATGAAGCCGTGGGAGTTTTCTTTTCTTACTTTTAAAAACTGTATTCTGATTTGGGCACCAAAAGCCAGTGAAATCCTCGAGGTTCCTTGTAGCTCCCCTGTTCTGTTTTTTATTCCTGTGTTCTCACTCACTGTTGCAGCAATGAACTTGGAAAGGCAGCACAGGAAAGTGATTATGACTGTTAGTAAATGAATTCATAATTAGAGTTTGAGGAGACTTGGGGTGTTGTGGGGGATCCATCCTCAGCCTTGGTCTCTGTAGGACCAGCGTGTCTGTGCTTCCACATGAGCTCTTCTTACACTGTCTGCACCCTCCAAATCCCTGCTTCCAGTTTAATTCCACTCTGTGCTGTCTGTGAGAGTGGTTTGGGTTGGAAGGGACCCTAAAGCCCATCCAGTTCCACCCCCTGCCATGGGCAGGGACACCTTCCACTGTCCCAGGCTGTTCCAAGTCCCAGTGTCCATCCTGGGCTTGGGCACTGCCAGGGATCCAGGGGCAGCCCGAGCTGCTCTGGGCACCCTGTGCCAGGGCTTCAGCACTCTCACAGGGAACAATTCAACAATTCCCTCCCAATATCCCATCCATCCCTGCCCTCTGGCAGTGGGAAGCCATTCCCTGTGTCCTGGCACTCCAGGCCCTGTCCAGAGTCCCACCCCAGCTCTCTTGGAGCCACTTCAGGACACTGGCAGGGGCTCTGAGGTACTAATTTTTGAAGATGTCCTGAGTTATCGCCTCTGTATCTCAAGAACTTGCCAAGTTTTTGATCTTTGTGGTGGCATCTTTTGGGAGATGCCAGGGATATTCCACAGAACCGGGTATTTCCTTGTATCAGGAAGATTTTATTCAGTATGCAGCTTTTCCATGCCAGAGCACTTTTGCAGCTGATGAGCTGAGCTCTGCTTGCTGATACTCTGGTATGAGTTGGAAGTAATTCTGGTTTCACTACAGCTGTTTTGATACACAATCATAGAAGAACAGAGCTCTGTGATAAATGGGACTTTCACAGGGCAGGAATATTGGCAGACAGCACCCCTGGACCCCACGGCACAAAAGAAACCTTCTTGACCTCGGGAAGTAACCTTAGACTTTGTTGTTCTTGCAGAAAAATCAGGTTTCTCCTGCTCTTTGTGTTCTGCATTCTTGTCTGAAGGTTTTCTTGAAGGGATTGTATTTCAGGGAGTTAGACACACTTGGGGTGCTCCCTGTGCCCCAAGCCTGTGGGGTTTTGTCACCTCAGTGGGGTGTAGGAGGCTGAGCCCAGCTCAGTGGGGACACAGGGACCTCTCAGAGGGGAGCACCCAAGCCTGGGCTGTGGGTCAGCTCTCCCTGGGGGTTGTGCAGGATGAGTCCTGCTACTCCAGGAGCTCTGTTTGTCTCTCGGGTGCTCCCTGAGCTCTGCTCTGATGGGCTCGTCCCGCCTGTGTTGGACCAGCAGAGCCAAAGGCACTTCCTAAGCCTTTGTTTGGCAGGATTATCCAATTCCTTGTTTTGTATGCACTGCAAGTGTGTGTGAGTCTCTCTGATCCAAAGCCATTGAAGCCTTTGGAGAAACTCTCCCTGGTTTACTGGTTCTTGGATGGAATTCTGGCTGTTGATGGAAAATTTGAGGATCTTCTGCCAAGCCAAGGCAGATGGGCCCCAAGTCCAGGAGCAGGCGTTGTGCATTCCCTCTCGGAAGCCTCATCCCCAGCATCCCTGGAAAAGGCAGGACAAACCAAACAATGTGACATATTCTGTGTCTTCTCGGAGCTTCCTCTTCCCCTGGGCATCTTGGATGTTTTCCATGGTGAAGAAGGCCCACCCTCAGTGCCAGCAGAGTCTCTGGAATGTGAAATCCAAGAATTAAATCCCCCCCACACTCACACTTCTGCTGCCCATCCAGGCCAGCTCTGCTCACAGCCCTGTCCCTTCTGCTCCTGCTCATGAGTATTGCTAACAATCCAGAGCTATTTTTGCATCTTCAATTAATTAAGGAAGGGTGGTTGATTGTTTTCTAAATATCATCTTTAGGAAGAAGAGACTTTAGTGAAACTTCATTTCCCTGGGTGCCTTTGTCCTGTGGTTGATAATTATTTTTAAACTACCCATCATGTTGTGAGTGGGGTTGTTGTAGGGTTTTTTTGCAGTTGTCAAAATGTCAATTTTAATGAAAATCTCCACAGACACTCCATACCTAAGTGATTTAAGCCTGTAGGCTAAACAGGCTGCTGGTAAATGCTGCTCATTTTCAGATGAGTCAGAAAGGTTTGTGTGTGTCATCTTTTTTTTTTTTAATATATTTTTGTTTGGTTGGAATGTCTTCATCAAAATTGGTTGTTGAAGGGTATTCTTTTCCCCTTTTAAAGGCTAAGCAGCTGTCTGTCAGCTCACCCCAGAGCTGCTTGGAATTCAGCCTCTTACACAGCAGTCACATTTGGGAAAAAGGAAGTTCCTGTGTAATAACAATAATTGAAAATTAATAGTAGATTAAATTAATACATAATTAGAAAACACTAATGCTCCCTGTGAACAAAAGCTGATTCCTACAGGAGCCTTATGAACTGAAGAGGGAAAGTGTATGATGCTTTCCCTGGGCCCTGTCTATTCCAGCCTGCAGATCATTAAAGCAATTATAATTTCACAGCGGTTTGATCTGGAATTGATTTCTTTATGATAATTCAATTTGGAGCCTTGCTTCCTCTAGGGGAGCGAATGACAGAAGATGAAGTGTGTAATTCCTGAGCTGTGTCCTCAGGGCTGGGGAGGCTGGAACCCACCCAGGGAGGGACCTGGATGGAGCCTGGGACCTCTCAGAGCGTGGGGAGCAGATCATCAACAGCAGCTTCCTTGGGGTGGGAGGTGTACAGGGGTGGAAGGGGGGTGTGGGTCCTTACATCCCTTAGCTGTGACAGAGGAGGGTCAGGCTGGAGATCAGGGAAAGGTTCTTCCCCAGAGGGTGCTGGGCACTGCCCAGGCTCCCCAGGGAATGGGCACGGCCCCGAGGCTGCCAGAGCTCCAGGAGCGTTTGGACAGCACTGCCAGGGATGCCCAGGGTGGGGTTGTTGGGGGGTCTGTGCAGGGCTGGAGCTGGGCTGGATGATCCTGGGGGTCCCTTCCAGCTCAGGAGATTCCCTGATTCTCTGATCTTTGCTAGGGAATGTATCCCTAGAATCTTTGCCCACCTGTTTCACAGCCTATGGTGAAAAATTCATGAGTGTGTTCTACCACATGAGCCCAACTTGGTTTTCCCAGCCTGCCAGCTGGTTTGGATTCATCCTGATCACCCAACCATAACCTTGGCTATAGCTGGTAAAAGCAGGGCCTTTGGCCCTGATGATTATGGAATCATGGAATGGTTTGGGTTGGAAGGGACCTTAATGATCATCCCATTCCACCCCCTGCCATGGGACCCCTTCCACTGTCCCAGGCTGCTCCAATCCCCATCCAGGCTGCCCTTGGGCACTTCCAGAGATCCATGGGCAGCCACAGCTTCTCTGTGCCAGGGTCTCCCAGGGAAGAATTCCCTCCTGCTGTCCCACCTAACTCTGCCCTGGCCATGGAGGAGCTCTGGGGGATGCAGGAATGTGTTGTCCTGCTGTTTCACTCGGGGCACAGCAGGGGATTTGCTGCTGCCAGGCTGCAAGGGGCTTGGGAAGGCTCTTACTCAGCAGCCAGCCCTGGGGGTTGTGATAAAACAAACAGAGAGAGGTGAGGAGGAGGAAGAGAGGAAAGGAAACGAAGCACAGGAGAGCAAAATACGAAGAGGCAAAGCAAATCCAAGGCAGCAGGGAAAATTGGGACTTCATGAAAAATAATGATAAATTTTGCTAAGCAGCTGCTGAGCTCCATCCCTTCCCTCCCAATTAGGCTGAGTTCATGGCTTGTGGAAAGCACCACAGCCTGCTGAAACTAATAGAGGCAGAAAGAGCTATTCCTTGGTGAATTTGCTTTCTTCTTGGCCCAACACAACATTTAGCTTTTATTTTTGTAGCTTTGTGCACAAACCCCCTCCATTTCCCTAATCTCTGAGGCTGTGTGTTTGGGAATCCTGGAGGAACAGCTACTCGGGCTGGGGTTTTGTTCCTAATTCTGTTTGTGTGAGTTGTGACTTCAGCTGCTGCTCTGTTCCAGGGCTTCAGAATAAAAAAAGAATAAATGGAACCTGTTCAGAAAGGAAAGAAATTGAGAGGCTTCTAGCTTTAATTACATTCATTAGGCTTGGTTATGATAATAAGGGAATGTCAGGGAAAGATGAAGGAAAAACCCATTATTTCAATCAAAGGTAGGAGGAAGGGTTCATGGCTGGTTCCATAACACTTCTCAGTAGCAAGTGCTTATTCAGTGAGTGCATTTATTTTGATCTATCTTATCTCTGTATTTAGTGAGAGGGGTGAAAAACCATCTCAGCCCTGCTTAGACAGGTTTGGGTTGGAGGGAACTTACAGCTCATCCCATTCCATCCCTGCTGTGGGCAGGGACACCTTCCACTATCTTAGGGTGCTCCAAGCCCTGTCCAGCCTGGCCTTGGACACTTCTGGAGTTCCCCCCTGCCTGCTGTGAGCACACAGGGGGGTTGACACCCCCGTTATTTCTCCCGTGGTGGGTGCTGTTGGTGTGGGGTGCTGGGCTTTCTCCACTGCACTTACTGGGGGAACACAAGATGTTCCAGTCTTGGGGTGAGGTGGGAAACCCTAAGAGGGGATCTCAAGCCCCAAGCCCTGGGATTAGAGGTTATCACTGCTCCCAGCTGCCAGAAGCAGGGAGGTGACACCTCATGGGGCTCTGTGGTTCTCCACAACTGCCGGACAGTGGGGTGCAGCCAGGGTGGGGTCGGGCTCTCCTCTCAGGGAATGAGTGACAGGACAAGAGGAGATGCCCTCAAGCTGTACCAGGGGAGGTTTAGATTGGATATTAGGGAAAATTTCTTCCCTGAAAGGATTGTCAGGCATTGGAACAGCTGCCCAGGGCAGTGGTGGAGTCGCCATCTTGGAGGGATATAAAATCCGTGTGGATGTGGCACCCGGTGACGTGGTTTAATGTGGCCTTGGCAGTGCTGGGCAATGCTTGAACCTGATGATCCTGGAGGCCTCTTCCAACCTGAATCACTCAGTGATCCTTTGGCTATGACACCTCCTCCTTGGGATCCTGCTTGGGGTGTCCCAGTCACGATCAAACCAAACTAGCTGGACCTGCAGTGAGCAATTTGGGGCTGGGTGGTCTCTGATGTAGAGGGGAACCTTTTTAGTCACCTCTCCTGGGTTCCTTTGAAAGCATCTCCCACAGAGCAGTGCCCCGAGCTGCTGCTGGTGCCAGGTGTGATGAGCAGCCCCCCACTGCTGCCTGTGGAGAGCTTCTGGAACTGGGAATTTGTCTGTAAGAAATTCTAAATGCTTCAGTATGTGACATCTTGACAAGAACATCTGACAGACTGAAAGTAGTGCTCACGGAATAAAAACAAATTTGGAGAATTTGGTGTTTTCCACGTCACTGAGGGGGTTTGCAGTGCCATTCACATAGCTGGGACGTCAGTAACGTGACACATAAAATGGGGGTTGTTTCAATGCTTTGAAATACTGGTTCAAAAAAAAAAAATCAAACTTTATTTGCTTTCACATGTCTTGTTAGAAAAGAACCTCTCTAATTGTACCTTTTCTTTCAGGAAAAGGAAAAGTTTTGTTGAGGATTCTTTCAGTTTTGTAAAACCACAGCTGCTGAGGTTGCTGCACACATGGGTGCTGTGGCTTGGGCTTTCTCTGATCTGCATCTTTCTTTCTTCCAGTGAAAAGGGACAGAGCAGGATTATGTCTTTCACAGAATCCAGGACTGGTTTGGGTTGGAAGGGACTTCAAGCACATCCAGTCCCACCCCCGTCCTGGGCAGGGACACCTTCCACTGTCCCAGCTTGCTCCAAGCCCCATCCAGCCTGACCTTTCTTTCTGCAGATTAAATGTGTCCAGAAAAGGAATTCTGCTCAACTCCAGGTCCACTTCTGGAGTTAATGTGGTACCAGGGAAGTGGTGGCTCTGTAGCTGCCCCTGCTGGGGCACAAAGTTAATAAACATTAAGTTTAATAAGTTATTAATAACACAAAGTGATTAAACATTAAGTTTAGTGAATTATTAATAGCAAGTCCCACGTGCAGCAGGTGGGCTGGCAGGAGGTGAGGGCTGTCTGGACATGTTTTTCCTCAGCAGGCAGTGGATACCCAGAGGCTGTTCCTGGCGGGAGCAGCTCCCCAGTGCTGGGCTGCAGACACCAGGCTGCTTCCTCCTCCTGGGCTCTGTCCTCTTGTCACCCCCAGAAAGGATGAAAATGTGTCCCAAAGGGTCACACTTGCTCTGACAGCTCATTTTTCACCTGGCACTGAGATGAATCTGTGTGATAACAAGCTCCAATAGACTAGGAAAATGTTGCTTAAAGCAGTGGGGTCGAACTGAGCTAATTGGCTCTGACCTCACTAATTCAAGACCCAATTAATTGGGTGTGTTTTGAGGGCTGGGCTTTGCTGCTCTCCAGGGCACAGCCCAGCTCTGGATCATGGAAAAGCAGCTGGATGCTGGGCAAGGACTTTGGGGCCAGAATGGGTGATGGCTTTGTTCCTAGAGCTGCCTGTGGCTGTGGAGTGACTCCCTCAGACCTTCTGTTTCATGAAAGGCAAGGTGTTGGTGACTGAAATAAAGAGTTTGAGAGGCTGCTTGCTTTGGGATCCCAGCACTCTCAGCAGATGTTAACTCAGACTGGGCCTTCCCCATCTTGGGAATGCGATGAGCACAAGGCTGCCCCAAATACTGTCTTGAACTATTCCAGATTTTTCACCCTGGAAAGTTGCTGTGAAAAGTGAAAGTGCTGTGAAAGTTTCTCTTGCCTTGGTCTGACCCCCTGATAAGGCACGGCATGGTTACCTTTAGGTGATCTGAAGTGCTGAGCTGCTTTTAAAGCTGTTCAAAGGTGAGGAGAATTGGGAGATTGTAGGTTTAGGAGCTGGATCCTGGCTGGATGGGTGTGAGGCAGCTGAGCTTACGGAATATGGGTAGGTGAGGGCAGCAGCTCCAGGAACTCAGGGATGCTCTGTTTGGCACCAGCACTGAGCTGGGAGAGGAGGAAGGAGCATGTAGATATGGGAGCTGGGATCTCAGCCTGTGCTCTGATAATCACAGAATCCTGGAACATCCTGAGCTGGAAGGAACCCCCAGGATCATCCGGCCCAGCTCCAGCCCTGCACAGACCCCCCAACAACCCCACCCTGGGCATCCCTGGCAGCGCTGTCCAAACGCTCCTGGAGCTCTGGCAGCCTCGGGGCCGTGCCCATTCCCTGGGGAGCCTGGGCAGTGCCCAGCACCCTCTGGGGAAGAACCTGTCCCTGATCTCCAACCCAACCCTCCTCTGCCACAACTTCAGGCCATTTCCTCAGGTCCTCTCACTGGTCATAGAGAAGAAGTCATTGCCTACCCCTCCACTGCCCTTTGGGAGGATGTTGAAGAAGGATAAAAGGGAAGGAAAGTCTCTCTCACTTCCCCTCTGCACACAGAGCTGTCCTCTTGGACCAGTCAGGATCAGTGGGACCAACCCTCTCAGTAGAGCCTCCTGTGTTCTTGGGAAGGGGTTGCTTTAGAGGCTGCTTAGAACAGCAGCAGCCCCATGGGATGCTGAACGTGGTGCCTCTGTGCTCCCTGCCTTCCCCCTGCCAGGCTCCTCTGGCCTCCAGATCATCTGTTTCTGCCCTTGCTGCATGGTGGGGACCTCCATCTGCAGCCAGGGAGGTGGCACTGCCCGTGCCAGGGCCTCTGACTTGGTGGGTACCAGTCCCTCCATGGTTCAGCATTGCCCTGTTACCTGCTACTGATCAGCCTGAACCCTACTGAAACCTTTTCCTGGTGTCCCAGGGGACCTGTAGGCTCCTGGTGTGAGGGAATTGCTCCTCTGCCCAACTTGATTTCTGGCCTGGTGGAGAAATGCCCACTGGAGCCTGCTGAGCTGGAGTGAGCAGGGCACAGATGCACTGGGCACCGCTGCAGCCTCTGCACTGCTGAGGAGACGGGCCAGGAGCACAGGGAGCTCGAGCTGCACTGGCACAAAAAGCCTGCTCTGCTGCAGATTTTAAAGAGCCATTAGAGCCACACTCTGGGTGAAAAGGAAGTGGAGTGTTGGATGATCTTTAGGGCTCAGGGCAAATTGAGCAGCATTTTTCCTGTGAGAGAGGTGAGTTGGAAAGGATCTTTCCTATGAATGAGAAGAAATAAGGAAAATTCCCAGGTATTGGGAAGCTCTGCAAACCTCTCTGGGTCGCAGAGGAGATGTGGTGGAGCCTCCAGAGGGGATGTGAAGCTGTTGCCCTGATTATTTTTGTCTTTTCCTTCATACCCCTGTTACACCTTTTTGCAATTTCTGTATTCTTGGTGCTTTTTGCCCACATTCTGGGACTTGTTTGCCAGGCTGGGACACTGAACATCTCAGAAGCTTCACAGTGAGGGATCAGTGTGCCCAGAGCCCAAGGGCCTCTCCAGAACACCTTTTGGAAACTGAGATAGAACCATCCAGGGGAAGGTTCCTTGGGGAGGGGGGCTCACTGGAGCCTCTCCTTGGGGAATCTTTGATAGATGTGCTAATTAGTGACACCCACAATGTGATCCCAGATCTTTGGTGGGTGAGCACTGCGGGGTGCATGGAGGGGCATTCGACCTGGACGTGGTGCACCTGAGGAGCCTTAAATAAATCCCAAGGGAAAATCCCTTTTTCCCTTCTAACTGTGTTGGACTCTTGATTGTAAGACCAGGAAAAGGCATCAGAGCCTCTGTCTGCTCTCTCCTGCTCCTGTGAGCCCTGGGTTCCAGGACTGTCTCTGGCTGCTTTTCCAGGCACAGCAGTGCTACCAGCTCATTGTCTCTGCTCTCTGACCTGGGAATTCATGGAGCAGCCCAGCGTGGAAGAAGGGCTGATGCATTTGGATTTTTGTCCAGTTTTAAACTGGCACCAGAGTTCATAAAGACTAAAAGTTTATGGTGTATGATGAGAGAGAAAAGTCCTCCAGGTCCACATGCAAGGGTGGATCCTGGTGCCAGACAGCTCCCAACCACATTTGGAATCCTATGACTTGAATGTGGCCAGTAACATGGAATTCAAAGGACAAAAGAGGGGAGCAGTTCTGCAGATTTTAATATTTTCATCGTCCCATTGCTCCATCTTTAAACTCAATGGAATATAGACCCCATAAAAGCACTGTAGGGTTTGGATTTCATTTTGTTTGGGTTTTGTAAGAGTAGGGAATAGCTGTATGTCCATGGTTGTTACTCTTCCTTGCCCATACATCGTTGGGTTTCTGTAGAAGGGACTTTGTGCCCAGTGAACAGATGGGCTGGGAAACTCGTCTGGGCATAAAATGTCTCATGGAAACTTGTTCTTGTGGGAAGATGATGATGGGTTTTTTGAGAGGAGGGACCATAGAGACAGCAGGATACCAGGGGGGGTGAGGGATGCTGTCCTGGTGGCACCTCCTCTGTGACTCTGGGGAAGTTGTGTGGGATGTGACATTCTCAGTGCAGATGTGGCTCTGCAGGTGGAGCCAGGGCAGCTGGAAAAGTGGTTTGGGCTCCCTGGAAGTGAGAAGTGTAATATGGAGGTAAGACTGTTCTTAATAAACCTGGTTAACATGCTTTCAGTGGTAACATTTAAATGTTGAACAGCCAAGCTTTGAGTGGAGCCAAAGTGTCTTCCTGACTTGTGTCTCATTTGCAATCCTAATGAATTCCAGAGCTGTTGGATCACCCACTTTCCCCAGGTGTTTTTGAAAAGCCAGGCCCAAGCAGCAGCGAGGGATCAGAGAATCCCAGACTGGTCTGGATGGGAAGAGACCTTCAAACCTACTCACCCCTGCCGTGAGCAGGGACACCTTCCACTGTCCCAGGCTGCTCCAAGCCCTTCCCAGCCTGGCCTTGGGCACTGCCAGGGATCCAGGGGCAGCCACAGCTTCTCTGGGCCCCCTGAGCCAGGGCCTCCCCACCCTCACAGGATGGATTTCTTTCCAGTATCCCACTAACCCTGCCCTCAGGCAGTGGGGAGCCATTGCCCCTTGTCCTGTCCCTCCATCCCTTGTCTAAAGTTCCTCTTCAGCTCTCCTGGAGCCCCTTTAGGCCCTGGCAGGGGCTCTGAGGCCTCCCCGGGGCCTTCTCCCCTCCCGGCTGAGCAGCCCCAACTCTCTCAGCCTTTCCTCAGAGCAGAGGGGCTCCAGCCCTCGCAGCATCTCTGGGGCCTCCTCTGCACTCCCTCCCACAGCTCCAGGTCCTTCCTGTGCTCAGGACCCCAGAGCTGGGGCAGGGATGAGCCCTGGAGGGGGGAGAGCCTCCTCTCCACACACACAAGGAGCAATCCCAGGTTGATATTCCTGCCTCAACAAGACCTTTACATTTTCAAACCAGCACAGATCTGCTCCGCTGCAAGAATCAGAAATACTCTTCCAAGCTGTTTTCCCTTAAGTCAGTGGGAATGGGAAATCAATTTAGGACAGATTGGGCTAAATCAATCCAGGGAGGATGCTCTTTGAAATCAGGGAAGTTCTTGTGTCTCCTCCACTAGGACCTTGGAATGGAGCTGCTCATGAGGATGGAGGGCTGGGGACTGGGGTGAGCCCTTTGTGGAGGGTGCTGCAAACCCTGCTGGTGTTTGGGGAGGTGAGGGCACTGCTGCTGCCCTTGGAGGGCAGGCACAGTCCTGGGAAGGAGGTGTGGGCAGGATTTCCTTCTTGGGACAGCACTGCCCAGACAGTGGATGTGGCTGTAGTGTGAGGGGTGCAGATGTCTGACCATCACTGTCAGGGGTAATTCCAGAGGGGATTCTAGCTGGATTCTCTCTGGTAATTTTATCCATTACCAGAGCCAAACACGGCTGCAGCCCTGCAAGGCACCTTGGCCCTGTAATTACCTTGAAGGCAATTACCTTTCTCCTGTAATTACCCCCTCCCATCTCCCACCACCCCGACACGGGCTTAGCATCCCTTTCATTCCCGGGAAACAAATCAGTGATGGACAGTCAGCCTCCTTGGGAGGGGTGGGGAGCAGGAGGGATTTGTGTCAGGACCCTGTTGGATCAGGTTTCCCTGTGTGCTGCAGGCAGGAGCAGAGCCCAGCAGGTTCCTGGTAATCCATAGCAGCTCCACCTCTGCAAGGAGGGTACAGCAGGAGTGTCACTGCAGACATGGCAGCAGGGGGGCCTCTCCCTTCCTGCTCCCAGATGGGATTTCCAGGATCCAGGCTCTCATCCCTGCGTGGCTTACGCAGCCCTGTGGGAAGGACCACGGTGAGCACAGATCCCCTGCTTCGTGCTGAAGAGGAAAGCAGGAGTGCTCAAAATGGGGGATTTGGGGGAAACTGGGCTGTGGGCAGAGCAAGGGGAAGGTGCTGGGGCTGTTCCAAGCTGCTTTGGCAAAGGAAGGAGCTCGGGAGCTGAGTTAGACCTTTCATGGTGGTGGTGGGCACTTGGAACAGGGGAGAAGCCCATGTTGGGGTGCTGCCCAAGGGGGACCCTCTCCAAAACCCTTGGGGGTGTGCTCAGGCCGGCCCCTCCGTGCAGCCAGCTGCCTCCATCTGTCTGGGCCAGGAGCAGCCGCGAGTGCCCAGCAGTAAAGTGAGCCCCGAGGGCCCTGCAGAGCTGCTGAGCCAGCAGGGGACGGCTCCAGCTGCCCCAGGGCTTTGCTGACCCCGGCTGACCCACCAGGTCCCCCTGCGCTGTGCTGGGGACAGTGGGGTCAGAAGGGACCTCCAAAGGTCCCTTTTTGTCACAACTGCTCCTTCGTGGAGCTCAGGAGAGCTGGGTTGGGATGCAGGTGCAGAGCTGGATTTGGAGCTGCTGTGTGACCAAGGATTCACATCCCAACCCTGAATCCCAACCACCTGCAGGGTCTGCCAGGGAGCTGAGGGGCTTGGTAAGCCCTTCCTATGCTTTCTGTGCAAGTTTGGAGTTGCAGAAGCTGGTGGGAAGCTGCAGGGATGCCCACAGTAGATGTTACAGGTAGAACACCTGCTGTTCTGGTTTAATGAGTAGTTTTGAACTAAAACTGAAGGATTTCTGCTTTTAAGTGAAGTGAAAATGAACCTCTGCCCTAATTCCCTCTACTCCTGTTCTTGTTCCCTCTACTCCTGTTCTTGGAATATTACAGGACCATCATCTTCAGAAACTTCTGTGCTTCAAGGGGCTCCAGGAGAGCTGGAGAGGGACTTTGGACAAGGGCCTGGAGTGACAGGACAAGGGAATGGCTTCTAACTGAGAGAGTAGCTTTAGACTGGATCTGAGAAAAAATTCCTCCCTGTGAGGGTGGGCAGGCCCTGGCACAGGGTGCCCAGAGAAGTTGTGGCTGCTCCTGGATCCCTGGC
>VXAC01002362.1:79880-186100 GCA_013399225.1 Rhipidura dahli | reverse complement strand
TTGTGGCTGCTCCTGGAGCCCTGGCAGTGCCCAAGGCCAGGTTGAATGGGGCTTGGAGCAGCCTGGGACAGTGGAAGGTGTCCCTGCCCATGGCAGGGAGTGGCACTGGATGGGCTTTAAGGTCCCTTCCAACCCAAACCATTCTTGGGTGAGGCACTGGGAGCAGCTCTCCAGGGACTCAGAGGCTCCTGTTGGATGCAGGTTCTTCTGCACCAGCCCCTGCTCCACATGGGAGGTTTCTCCCAAACTTCTTCATCAAGTGGTTTTGGTGAAGAGCTCTCCACGTTGTTCAGCTTCGAGCAACATTTTGAAATTGCAGCTTTGCTGCTTGTTTGTGATTGGCCTGAGAAGTTGGAGGGTCCCTGAGAGTCACTCAGGGCTGTGATTGCAGCCACTGAGCAGTGGGAGCCTGACAGCTGGAAGGGGAGCAGGAAAAGTGTTATTCCCACAAACAGGACTGGGAGAAATTTGAGTGGCAGGGACCACGAACCTATGTGAAAGCTGTGGAAGAGGAAGAAAACCAGATTTTACTATTTAATCTGACTCCTACCTTGTTGTGCAATTAAACATTGTGTTTCAATTAGCTCCAGACATGACTGCAAGCCTGTGTTAAGGTCCTTCAGATGTTTGTGAAGCACCTCCTTTAAAGTGCTGCTTAATCAAATGCTCTTTTCCTCCTGAGTTTGTATAACTGGTTCCCCCTTTCCCCACCTGCCAGAAGCAGTTTCACAGAAGAAACTCTTCAGGAGAAGCCACAATTTTTGGAGCATTGGTTATCTCCACTTCTAGCCCTGCAGTTTTCTCTCTCTCCCAGCTTTTTTCCAATCCTGCTGCAGCCTGTCCCAGCTGGATCTGAGGCCGTGGAGGTGTCGCAGAGCCCGTGGAGGTGTTAGAGGTGTTTCCTTCCCAGAGGCTCCTTGGTGGCCCTTTGGCCACCCCTGACCCAGCCAGGGGAAGGTGTGGAGCATCCCCTTGGCTGCCACGTGCTCCCTGAGCACAGCCTGGCCACGGGGGCTGTGCCACACAGCCCTGCTCGGCTGGAAGAAGCCACTTGAGGCTCAGATACTGCTCGGGGTGGTAATGCAGCCGTGTGTACATCTGATAGCAGAGCTGTTCACTTACCAGTAAATAACTCTGTGGCTGGGGGCCATTTCTTGCTTCTTGCTTCATTTTCCCATCTGTAAAAATAGTCTAATGGAAAAAAAAAAAAAAAATCAGGCTCAGGTCTCTCAGGAGAGAGAGCAGCATTTTCTTGCTGCTTCCCTGAATGTTCTGTGCTGTTGGTGTTTTGCTGTGGGGTGCAGGGAGCTCTCAGCCCATTGCAGGTGCCTGGTGCAGTGCTGTGCCAACAGCTATGGCAGGAGGAAATGCCCAGGGAGCTTTTCAAAGTTGCAGTGCCACAGGGTGGGTCCACATCTGCTCCTGACCGTGCCACAGGAGGCTTTTCTGCCCTGGGGTGAATTAAAATGACTTTGGGTTCAGTGTCCCCCCCCAGCTGGAGTGTAAAAGCATCTGGTTGCAACCTGTTCATGCCAGGTTGGATGGGGCTCAGAGCACTATGCTCTGGTGGGTGCAGTCCCTGCCCATGGCAGGGGAGCTGGAATGCCATGGTCTTTAAATTCCCTTCCACCCCAAACCATTCCCTGATTTCTCTGTGTGGAAGTTTCTCTTTTAGCTCAGGTGATTTTCTGTCTGACCTGACTGCTGCCCCTATGGAAAGCAGCGTGGATCACCTCTCAGCTGGTGTTTTCTAGGATAAACCCAAAAAGAGCAACCAGCTTGCTCAATCCTTCCCCCGATGCTCCCCACCTGGAGCAGCAGTGGGGCTGGATCTGAGTCCTGGGGGTCTGTAGCCTCACCTGCCTGCCTGGGCTGCTGTGAAAGCCTTCTGATCCCTTGGATTTTTCCCAGTGGCTTTCTCTGTGGTTAATACATGAATATCTCATTCCTGTGTCCAGGCCACAGTGGTGACTTGGGGACATCCCATCTCCTGGTCCTGTCCATCCCAGTGAGCCCAGTGGGGTGTCTGAGGCTCCAGTGCAGCCCCAGGGGCTGCAGCATCAGCCTCCTGATTGTGCTGCTTGAATATCTCTGCAGGAGAAGAAAATACTGGTAGGGACTGTCATGATATTTTTCCATGTGGTTTTGCCTGATTTGTGCCTTTCAGCCATGCAAAATCAGCCTGATGTTGAGCATTATGCACACCTCGTGGAGGCCCCAAAACTGGAGATGTCATTTGTTCCAGATTATCAGTCAGCTCTGGAAGCTCCAGAGGAATCTGTCCCCATCTCATGTCACCCCACCCAGGCAGGACATTTCCCAACGTGTGAAATAACTCAGTGAATTTCCAATTACACAAATCTAATTAAGTGCTGCATGTAAGGACTGTGCCTAATCATAATGATACACCCATTCCATTACAGAAAAGGAGTTGCTTGTGTACAACAAAGCACCCAGTTCAGTGCAGGATGAGCATCCCCCTCTCCAGCTGTGTGGGCACTGGGTGGTGGGGACATCCTGGAGGTGCCCTGGCCATGTGGGGTGTCCTGTGGCAGCACTGGGATCTCAGGCTCCTTTGGGAGGAGGCTCTCAAGAGGTGCCTGTGGTGATGAGGGTGAGGAACTGCTCAGAGCTTCGAGGCACCATGGTCTGTGCACCATGACCAAGGGTCCAGGTGGCCACTGGGGGTTACTGGGTTTTGTGTCAAAGCTCAGCAATGGTAGAGCAGCAGTAGCACCCTCCCTTCAGTTTCAGACCAGCTCTGCCTCATCTGATGTGCTCTCAGAGGCCAAAGTAGCACTAAAAATTAATTATCCCACACTGGAGATCTTTTGTTCTGTGGCTCTCAGTCCTGCACCAGCACCTGGAGCCAACAGCATCTGCTGGTGGGAGCCTGATGGGTAAAACTTGGATCCTCTTTTCCCCTGAGGTTCCTCTGCCCTCAGCCTTGAAAATCAAGCACCTGCTTGCCCAAGAGCTCCAGCAGCATTCCTGTCAGAGGGACATGGTGTCTTACAGCAGGACACAGACCTTGATCCATGCACTGGAGTGCAGTTTGCAGAGGGATCAGCTGCACTTACGAGTCTGGAGTTTTCTGTTCATATTTTTGCAGTACTTAGTGCTGAAATCACTCTTGCAGAAAAAACTGGGTTGTTATCCCTTCTTTACCTTGGAAGTTTGTCCTGCAGCATGAAGACTGTGCCAAATTTCTGTCAGGCCTGCAAGAAAGGATATCAGAGGGGAGCCAGACATGGGACAGGGAATGATAACGTGGCAGTGAGGTTAAAGAGACAGGTAATTGATTTTTTTCAGTTCTGGTTCAGGTGTAAATCCATTGTGGTTAATGAAGGAAGGCAAATTGAATTGCAGAGCCCTGTGTGGGAGGCTCAGCCTGGCATGTAGCCAGTGCCAGAGGCTCCTTGTGGTCTTTCCTTGGTGTTCCATTGGCTCCATCCTGGTGTCACAGGGGTTTTTTTTATGCCCAGTGAAGGGAGCTGAGCTCCAACAGCTCCAATTGTGGAAAAGGGTGCCCAGAGCAGCTGTGGCTGCCCCTGGATCCTTGGAAGTGTCCAAGGCCAGGTTGGACAGGGCTTGGGGCAAGCTGGGATGGTGGAAGGTGTCCCTGCCCATGGCAGGGGATTGGAAAGATGGTGTTAAATGTCCCTCCCAAGCCCATTCTGGGCTTCTGCATGTGAAGCAGTTCAAGGAGCATCCCTGTGCTCGGGACTGCCACTGCCAGCTGGGAGGTTGCATCCCACTGCTTTTGGCAGTGGAAACTTTCCTTGGACCTCTGGCTGTGGGCTGAGGAGGGGCCAGGCCCCACCTGTGGCTGTGTCCAGGCGTGGTGCAGGGCAGGAGCCCTGGGAAGGTGTGATGGGAGCTCCATGGGCAGCAAGGGGCAGCCCAGTCCTGCTCTGGGTGTGGGATGTCTCCCACCCAACCCAGGCTGCTGGTAAAGGCTGGTAGAGAGATTTCCATCCTGGATCCCACTGACTCTGGGCAAGTTGGATCACAAACCTTGCCAGACTTGGATCCTGACTCCCTGGGGCGAGGTGAGAGCCTTCACCAGCGCAGTGCTTTCCATCGTTCGCCTTGTCCCTCTGCTCCTGCACGTTACCCTGCTTTGTGCAGCAGCTAAAAATAATGGCAGGCAAGGTGTGAGGCTGCCCTGGGGGCAGGGGACAGGGAGGGAAGCGCAGTGTGTGCAGGAGAAACCAGACTCCTCCAGCTGCAGCAGCCTGTCCGTCAGGCAGGCAGCAAGTGCCGGGGGCTCGGGCTCGCTCTGGATGCTCACTGGCTACAGAAATAAACAGGCTCTGTTAATGCCTCTTGCTAGCCTTGACTTTTTGGCTCGTGTCTGTATTTTTAGCCTCAGGACACTCTGTCCCCAAGGCTGGAGAGGACCTGTGGTGTCTCATACCTCTCCCAACGTGTGAAGCCAGCTTTCACCCTCCCCTGCTCCTGATTTAGCAGAGGGGAGGGCGGCAGTGCTGCTGCTTCCCACTGACGTTGGTGCAGCTGAGGACCTGGGATGTGAATATCCCTTTGTCCAGGAGTTTATTTATGGTTCTGATAAATAAGATGGTTGTTTAGTGGGGAGAAAAGGAGGCTGAGAGGGGACCTTCTCACACACTCCAACTCCCTGACAGGAGAGTGCAGCCAGGTTGGTCTCTGCTCCCAGGTGACAAGGGACAGGATGAGAGGAAATGTGCAAGGGGAGGTTTAGGTTGGAGATTAGGGAAAATGTCTTCCCTGAAAAGGTGGTCAAGCCCTGAAACACAGTGCCCAGGGCAGTGGTGGAATCACCATCTTTGGAAATGTTCAGAAAACATGTGGCTATGGAGCTTAGGGACGTGGGTTAGTGGTGGGCTTGGCACTGTTGGATTCAATTATCTTAGAGGTCCTTTTCAGCTTTAACGATTCTGTGATTCCAAGTGAAGGAAGAAAACCCCACGCTCGATTACATCCAGCACATTGCACAATTTCTTTGTGTTTCACTGAGAGGGGAATGAGTTTGGGAGTTTATTCTCTTTTATTTAGAAGTACAGAATGATTTAGCACAATGCAAAATTAAATGTAACTTTGAATAAAGCTTCAAATGTTCTTCCTTTGCCAAGTACTGGGATGAGCACACAATTCATGGTGTGGTACTTCAGTCATGCTGAATCCACCTTAGCATCCTTCTCTGCCTATGCAGCAGAACCCACCTTTCCAGGTAGCTGAGCCCCTGGGTTCACCTAGTCCTGGGTTTGGAGCCTGCTGAGCATCTTGACCCTGTTCCTTGTCACTGTCTTGAGGGCTTAGCTGCTCTCCATGCCCTCTCCTCCCTGGCTGTGCTCTGAAGGGCTCCCTCAGATGCTCCCTTAGGCCTGGACTTCAGCTGAAGTGTGTGCAGGGCTCCTTGGGTGGCATTCAGGCTCTTTGTGGGCTGCTGGAGCACTTTGGACAGAGCACAAAAGCCCAGGAGCAGCAGCTGGGCAGGAGCACAGGTCTGCCCAGCAGCGGGACTGCCAGCCCTGCTCCTCGTGCTGTAAGCTGAGCTGGGATTGTTCTTCTGCCAGCTGTGCCAGCCTGGCTGCCCCAGCTCTGCTGTTTGTGCCCTGCTGACGCGTGTCCCTGTGGGATTGTATGACCTGTCCCCAGGGAGAGCCATGCGAGGACACGGGCTGCTGGAAAGCCTCAGCAGCCCCACTCCTGATAGGCCATGGAGGTGCAATTTTAGCCCATCAAGGGGTCCCAAGGTGGGCAGGGACCAGGGGTGCTGGAGTGAGTCCCAGCAAGGCTGTCCCTGCATTCCCCTCCCCACCTTGCAGGTGCCGTGGTGGGAAGCGACACCTCGGGGTGGCAGAGGGGAATTATTTGGTCAGACATGAAAAGCAAGACAGAGCAGAGGCTGGTGCAGGTTTTGGTCACCCTGAGCAGGCCCAGCTGCTCCTCAGGTCTCTGGGAAGATGGATCACTGCTGGGTGGTGCTTCCGTTCTGGGAGATTTTGGCAGGTTGAGCTTTGTGCTTCTTGTCCTCTGCCAAGAGAGGGTGGTGTGGGCTTAGCAGAGAATCGGAAACCCCAGGATGGTTTGGGTTGGAGGGGCCGTAAAGCCCATCCAGAGCCACCCCCTGCCATGGCAGGGACACCTCCCACTGTCCCAGGTTGCTCCAAGCCCCAATGTCCAACCTGGCCTTGGGCACTGCCAGGGATCCAGAGGCAGCCACGGCTGCTATGGGCACCCTGTGCCAGGGCCTCAGGGTTGTGCTGTTATCCCACTGCACACCAGGCTGGGAGGAGGCACCGTGGGCTGCACAAGGCTGATTTTCATTAAAGCAGAACTATGCACAGATTTTGGGGGGCAGCCAGTCAGTTCCTTAAAAGAGGCTGCTGCTGGGTTTTCCTGGGCATTATTCCCTGCCCTGCCTGTGCAACTGGTGCTCCTCAGGCTCATAATTCTCTGTCCGAGTGCTGAGCTGAACAGCTGAGAGTTTTTGTATTTTTTAATGGCTCTCTACTGTGCCTGAATTAATGGAAAAATGAACTGAAACCAAGATGAAGGTATTGAAGGAAGAGGATGACAAATTGGCTTTGGAGCATGGCAGCAACGAGCACTGTCAGGGGTTCACGCACTGACCTTTATCTAAACAGAACTGTGTGTAACAGATAAGAATATTTAACAATAATTAATGTCACATCAGCGCCGAGAACAAAATGCCTACATCAAACGGGCAAGAAATCCACTGCAAATTACTCAAAAGAGAAATGTCAGCTCCTCCATATCTGCAACCTGCCTCGTGCTGATGGGGCTGGAATGAGCCGGGAGGGCACGCGAGGAGAGGAGCTATTAAAAATGATTTAGGGACTGGGTGATGTGTGCAGGAATGGAAACAGCAGCAGCTCTGCTGGACCGGAGTCGTGTACAATCAAACACCAAACCGAGCTGGTAATTGGGTGTGAGAGGAATGTGTACAAACCAATTATCCCCACTGCTGGAGTTCTGACAGGCTGCTCAGAGCTTCTCCTTCCTTTCCCGTGTGTCCCCGGGGTGTCCCGGTGTGCTGGGATTCAGCAGGCACTGCCCTGCTCGCTGAGCCCCCCTTCATCTTTTACAGATGGGAAAGCCATCTGGCTGGGGATGTTGAGATGTTTTCCATTCCCTGTCCAAGCTGGGGTTATCCTGGCTCTCCAGGAGCTGGGGGGGTGTCTGGGGCTGGCACGGTGCTGCACAGGCAGTGTCAGTGCTGGGGAAGGGTGCAGGGAAAGCAGCTGGGCTCCAGGGGATGCCTGTGCTCCGCCTGGGCAGGGAGGGAGGGCACTGTGCCACCCCTCCTTGGATTTCAGAGCAATGGTGCTCCATGGATCATCCTCCAGTGGTGGATTTCATCGGTGTCATGACAACACCAGCTGAGTGAGGAGTTTAACCCTCTCCTGACCTGCCTCCTGCTGCAGAGCATCCCCTGGCCCATTTCATACCGCCAGGGAATGGGTTGGTTTGGAAGAGACCTTCAAACTCATCCCATCCGACCCCTTGCCATGGGCAGGGGCACCTTCCATTGTCCCAGGCTGCTCCAGGCCCCATCCAACCTGGCCTCAGACATTTCTAAAGATGGGGCAGCCACAGCTTCTTTGGGCAGCCTCTTCCACTCAATCTGCTCAGCCCAGACATTGTGAGAATATTGGAAATATTCAGCTAATACACAAGTCTAGTAAAAAGCTTGACCAAGTTACATTTTTACCCTAAACAGACCTTTGTGCCCATCCTGATGAATTTTTTCCTCACCATAGTTAATTAACCACCATGGCCACGTCTGGGAAGTGTTACCAGCCTCGGTTGGTAGAGTGAGCACAGAGCTGGAGCCCAAGGTCACAAAAGGCGTCTGGGGAAGAGCCAGGAGCTGCTCCTGAATTTTTGGCTGGTGCAGTAAAGGCCAGTGGTGTCACCCACTCAGCATTCTTGCTGCCCACTAAGAAGTTTTGTTGTTGGCATTTTGCTGGTGGGAGGAGGCAGCCAGGTGCCTCTGGATTAGCCAGGGTGTGAAAAATGGCTTTCCAGCTGGCATGGTGACCTTCTGCCAGCAGGAGAGAATTCACAGGCAGAAGGTGGAGATGTCAAGACATAAAATGAGGGATGATGGGGAGCTGTGTCTTTGCCCTTGAAGTGAAACAGGAAAAGCTGTCCCTGCTCCCTGCCTGGGACGTGGTTTAGGGTTTCCCTTACAGAGGATGCTCCTGTTTGCCTCATGCAAGGCACATCCTGTTCCTGGCTCTTGGAGCAGGATGGTGTCAGAGAGGTGGGAGAAGAGCCAGCTCCCAGCACACTCCCCCAGCAGCATCCTGGCTGAAAAGGTCGGTCAGGAAAAGTGTCTGACATGCTCAGGGGCTAAAGAAGCCCAGCCCAAGGTGGGATGAGCAGAGAAGGGATAATTGAAGGATCTAAGCAGCCTGCCTGTGGCAGGGAGTTGGAACGAGATGATCTTCAAGGTCCTTTCCAACCCAAACCGTGCTGTGATTCTGTGAGTATGGATCCACTGGGGAGAGGATGTGACATTTAAAGATCACTTAAGACTGAAGCCAAGCTGAGGTCTTGCTTACAGTGAAAGGCTGTGAATTTACATCAGAATACAGGAACAGGGCTTTGACAGGACAGGCAGTTAATTAAAGTGCATCAGTTAAACGGGGTTCCTCCCTCTTTTCTCTCCCATGAGAGGAGGTACAGAAGAGGTTCTTATTAGAGAAACAGATTTCAATAAATCCAGGGTGTTACAGATGACATCTGGAAAAGCACAGAGGGCAGGGACCTCTGCTCTGATGCTTCAGGCCTCTCTTTTCCAGGAAGAGCACTCGTGCTTCCAGCTGAGCCTCTGCCTTTGGCATGAAGGCAAATGGTTTGGTTTCTCCAGGATTCCTGCCAGTCTCTCCCAGTGTCTCCCAGTGCTCAGGGGTCACGCTCACCCCCTGGTTTTATGCCCAGGAGAGGCTGGGGGACGATCAGATCAAGCTCCCAGCTCACATGGAAAGCTGGAGCAGGTCTCAGCAGGGAGGGACAGGTGAGGATTCAGATTCGGGGCTTCTTCAGATGGAAGAGCCTCAGCTGTGGAAGCTGTTTTGGGAAGGCTTGAGCCAGCTGAGCTGCCCTGAATTCCATAGAGACTCCCCAGCAACTCAGAAGATGAACTCCAGGTTTCCCTGATGCCTTTCCCTGGTCTTACAATCAAGAGTCAAACAGGGTTAGAAGGGAAAAAGGGATTTTCCCTTGGGATTTATTTAAGGCTCCTCAGGTGCACCACGTCCAGGTCGAATGCCCCTCCATGCACCCCGCAGTGCTCACCCACCAAAGATCTGGGATCACATTGTGGGTGTCACTAATTAGCACATCTATCAAAGATTCCCCAGTGAGAGGCTCCAGTGAGCCCCCTCCCCAAGGAACCTTCCCCTGGATGGTTCTATCTCAGTTTCCAAAATGTGTTCTGGAGAGGCCCTTGGGCTCTGGGCACACTGATCACTCACTGCGAAGCTTCTGAGATGTTCAGTGTCCCAGCCTGGCAAACAAGTCCCAGAATGTGGGCAAAAAGCACCAAGAATAAAGAAATTGTAAAAAGCTGTAACAGGGATATAAAAGAAAAGACAGAAATCCTCAGGGCATCATCCCTTTCCTTACAATGAGGAGCATAAGGCATCCATGAGTTCTCCTTGCTCTTCGATGGCTCTGCTCTCTGCAGGTCATGGGAAACCGTGAGCATTAAAGGGATTTATCACATTGTTCCTGCTGGAGCATGGAGAGAGGGGCTGGGAGACCCGAGGGAAAGCAGAAACCCTCTCCCACCTGACCCAGCTCCCAAGGCAGACATCAGCACCTTGATGTCACTTGATCAGGGACAGGACCCCAGGGAATGGCTGGAGCTGTCAGGGAGGTTTAGGTTGGATATCAGGACAGCTCTGGATCACCTGACCCTTGGCTGTGCTAATGATTTTCCACTCTCTGTCCTCGACACCAGCACCAGCCCTGCCCCACCATTTCAGGGACCATGGCTGGGACCATTTCAGGGGCCATTCTCCTCCTTTCAAACCCCTTGGCTTCTCTGAGATGCCACTTCTCCTCACCCATTTCAAAAGTCAACTTGTCAGAGAAGGTTGAGGGGAGAGAGCAGGAGAGAACCCAGAGGGAACAGGAGTTTTGAGGTTGCACCACCTCCTTCTCTCTGAGACACGCTGCTGGTGTCAGCCTTTTTTCTGGACATCCAGAGCTGGTGCCATCTCACACTTGTTCTTAAATGACACATGATAGGCACTGCAAAGATGGAGCTTTATCCCAAATTAAATGGGATTTCATGTCTTTTCATTTCCTTCCCCAGCTCAGGAGCAAATCCCTGGAGAGCAACATGTGTAACAAAGTAGGAGGTGCCTGCAAAATTAAAGGTGATCTTGTTTGCTAGAACAAAATTGCTGTTCATTCCTGGTGTTTGCAGAACACTGGGCTCCTGTGGGATGCCCTGGTAGTGTTTGAGGTGTCTGGAAGTGCTGATGGCAGGTTCCCAGGTCAGATGTGAGATATCCCATGTGGGATAGCTGCTACTCGGAGGTGTCTGGATGCTGCTCCAGCACTGGGCTTGACTACTACTCTTTCCTTTTCCTGGAGTCCCCAGTTGATCCTGGTGTCAGTGGGACAGTCCAGGGGAGGGAGAGGGGCAGTCCCATGTGTCCATCCTGCAGCCCTGCCCCACATGTCCATCCTGCAGCCCTGACCCCACATGTCCATCCTGCAGCCCTGGCCCCGTGTGTCCATCCTGCAGCCCTGGCCCCACATGTCCATCCTGCAGCCCTGGCCCCGTGTGTCCATCCTGCAGCCCTGCCCCACATATCCATCCTGCAGCTCTTTGGCTGAGCAGGAAGGGCACTTCTTGGAAACCTACCCCAAAAAACCCCATCTTTTTCCCAGTCTCTGCACTCAGCAGTGGGTACAGAACTGTGGCTTTAGGGCAGTGAGGAGGTGTTTCTGTCAGGGGTGGTGCTGGGGTGGCCCTCACTGTGCTCTGTTGGACACCATGCTCCAACCCCACGGCTCTGCTGGGCACGTTCCCTTTGCTGCTCCATTGAAATGGAGCCCAGAGTGTAGAGTCCCTACCCCGGGGACAAGTCCTGCATTCTGAAGGGTCTGTGATAAATCTCAGTCAGTATCTGCTCTGTTCCATCCCTTCTTCCCTCCCCCAGCTCCCTCAGAATGCCACCCAGCCCTGTGATTTATTGCCTTGCAGTGCGTTTCATTTGCTCTTGGAGAACTTCTGTTTAATTTTTATGCCCGTTATCATTCAGGGAGAGAAGGGAGAGGCTTGGGGAGCCCAGAGTGAAAATAAACCAGCACATTTTAGTGCAGGTCCTTAGTTCACAAGATGCTGTTTTGGCAGAGCTCTTGCCTCTGTTCTCCTTCACTTTTGCATTGTGGGTTGAAGTGATTCTACAGAAATCATGGGATGGGGCACTCGATGGATCGACTCCAGCCTTGCAAGGGCTGGGCTCAGCTGGTTTTGCTGCATGAATTCTGGAGGACTCGCACAGTAAAGGGGAATCCAGTGTAAGAACAGGGAATGGCCTTAAACTGAAGGAGGGTAGTTTTAGGTTAGAGATTAGGAAGACGTTGTCCCCTTTGAGGGTGGGAAGGCCCTGGCACAAGGCCCAGAGAAGCTGTGGCTGCCCCTGGATCCCTGGCAGTGCCCAAGGTTGGACACTGGGGCTTGGAGCAGCCTGGGACAGTGGAAGGTGTCCTTTTCCCAGCTCCCTTGATTTTGCTCTTGGTGACGTTTTTCTGTGGCAGCTCTTGGCTGCTTCCACTCCAGGTTACCAGTCAACTTCTTAGACCTCACCCAGGTCTAACTTAACATCCTGAGGGGCACAAAGGGCTGAGCATCCATGCTCTGCACCCTTCCCTGTGAGGAGCAGCACTGGACACCCTGTCTGGACTAACACTGCTGCTCCAGGAGCTTCTGCCAGGGGGTGCTGAGGGTGACCCAGCCAAGAAATGCCTTAAAAAATCCTGCAGTTTCCATTTCTGAATCCTGGGTATGGTCCCACCTGGCACATCTCTCCTGCTGGGCAGGTCAGCCAGGTACCTCAGCCAAGGCAGGGAAAGGAAAGCACCTTAATTTAAAGTTCCAGGGGGATTCGGGGCATCTCGGGGAATGCAGAGGAACCCCCACATTAACAACATACATTAACAACATTTAACACATAAATATGTTAAAGCACAACATTTCAATTCCATCAAGGGATAGTTTCAAGTTGGCCCAACCCAAAGTAAAATCTTCAGTTCCAAAAGTACATTTTCCAAATATTAAATAAATAAATAAATAAACAAACAAAACTATGAAAAAGTTTTGCTGTGGGATATTTCACGTAGAAGAAACTCTTTTTTTTCCCCTGAGCAAATCCCAGCCATCGTGACCAAAAAATTCCTGTCTGCCTCTATCCTTGTGCTCTGCCAGCATTAACCTGATGGAGCAGTTTTTGTGGGATTTCTGGTGCCTGAGCCAGCCCGAAGCACCCCTGCAGTGCTCAGCACTGGGAACACAACCACCTCTGTCTGCTCCGCTTCCAGCTCCATGCTAAGCAGCTCAGAGTCTTAGCTCAGAAAGTCCCGGCTCTGATCCTTGCAGACAGCAGCAGCTTTGCTTTCCAGCACTGCACACCCTCCCAGAAAGTCGTGGATTATCTGCTTACCCTCCCTCCATGTCCTGGTTCCCACAGGGTGAAGAGGCACAGAGAGGAGCTGCGCCTGCTCCCGCTGCGGGGACGGGGAGAGCAACCGAGCCCAAGTGGCCAGGCAGCCCCGGTGAGTGGCCATGTCTCCCTCCCTGTGCTCTGGGATGTGAGGAGTGGTGGGAGAGTTGCCTGTGATTCCCGGCTGTGGGAGTCTGCAGTGGGATTTGGGGCAGGAGAGGTTCGAGTGCCTTCGTTCTGGGGTTGGACTGAGGGTTCCCCCCTTGGAGGCTGCTGGGAGAGGCTGATTTTCCCTCAGCCTGGCCTGGTGTGGGTGTTCAGGGAGTCAGGTTGTTGGATTTGCTGAGAACCTGGCCCTGCCGCCGGTGCTGTTGGTGATGGAGTTGAGATCACTTGAATCCCAGGCAGTGGTGGAGTCCCCATCCCTGGAGGTGTCAGGGAAAGTCTGGATGTGGCCCTCAGTGCCATGGTCTGGTTGACAAGGTGGTGTTGGGTCAGAGGTTGGACTCAGTGATCTCAGAGGTCTTTCCCAGCCTAATTCTGTGGTTCTGAGAGTCTGTTGTTACACCCTGTGGGTTGTTCTGGTTTTGGCCCGTCTGCATTTCACATTCACTGCTTATGGTGCTTCTAAAAGTTCTGTTTGCAGTTTGTTGTGGTGGAGCTGAAAATGAGGGTGGAAAACTCCAGAATTCCCTGTGCCCATCCCAGAGCAAGGGGGTAGAGGTGCTGCCCCACAGGTGGGGAGTGCTGTGCTCGGGGCAGGCGAGGTGCAGGGCTGCTGGCAGGGGGGGCTGGGAGTGCCCAGAGTTGGGTCAAACCTCTGGTGCTGTCTCTGCCCAGGGGGAGCAGAGCAGCCCCTGGCACATGGCAGCATTCCCGTGGTGTTTCCTGGGGCAGCAGCATGCTGGGGCTCTGTTTGTCACTGCTTTGGTTGGGACAGAGGAGTTCCTCATCCCCAAAGGGTACAGGGCTGTCCTCGGGCCACAATTTAGGGAGATAACCAACTCCAAATGCCAGCAGACTGTCAGGACATGAGTTTAACATCCCCCAAACCCAGCTTGGCCAGTGGGGATGAGCTGAAAGCACTCCTGAGAAGAAGAGGTTTTATGGAGGGATGGGAAGGGATTTAGGAAACAGGTCCAGTGGCAGCTTGACCTGAGGGGTGGGAAATGCTGGCCTGGGAATGACTGTGGCTGTTGGGAACTTGCTGTGCTTCCTGAGCTGTGAGGTCAGGGAGGGCTGGAGCTGGGAGGGCTCTGCCTGCTCTGCTGGGAGTTTTGTTGAGGTAAGAATGGATTAGCAGGACTTGGGGGAGTAAAACCTGGAGTCTGCTTCAGCAGGTGGTGAAGATTTCAGGGTGTCCTCGTTCTGTGCTCAGCTCATGGCAGGAAGATGCAGCAGTATAGAGTTTTCAACAGTGGATTTTCTCTTCCAGTTCCTGGGCAGAGGGATGAAAGCAGAAATTACAGATTAACAGAGTGATTAAGGAAGAGACCTTAAAAACCATCCAGTTCCACCCCTGCCATGGGCAGGGACACCTTCCACTGTCCCAGCTTGCTCCAAGCCCCATCCAGGCTGGCCTTGGGCACTTCAGGGATCCGGGGGTTCTCAGTTTCCAGTTCAGCAGGGTTTGCAGAACTCAGGTTTTAATTGCTATCATGGTTGGAGTTTTCTTTTGGAATGTGCATAGAAGAAAGAAAAAACAAATGTGATCAAATAAAACCTCTTATCCCAGAGGCAGGAGCTCTGCTGCTGTGTGTGTGATGGACCCCTGGAGATACCACATGCAGTAAATAAGGATCTTATTTGGAAATCTCATCCAGGAAACTCCAAATAACAGCAGGGAAAAGATTCACCTGAACTTCTTCAAATCAAAATGAGGCAGTTGAGGGAGAAAGGGAACTTGGGTTTGATCAGATTTGTCTAAAACCATTTTCTGTTCCAGCTTGGTGTAGCTGCCCATGGTGGGAGGGAGGATATTTTGACACAAAATTTTGTGGCACACAGATATGTTGAACAAATGACCTGGCTAAAAACCCTTTTCTGCATGACTAAGACAGCTCTTATACCCTTATTCCATAGACCAGGATTTAACTCAGCAAATGAAATTGTGGGATTTGGCAGCCTTGAGGAAATACACAGTGTTTACTATGGAAGATACTTTTTTTTTGGAAGTTTTTACTATGGAAGATACTGCAAGAAATTTTTCCAAGTTTTGTTTTGGCAGTTGGCATATTGAGTAGAGTTTTAAAGTGTGGACCCTTCTTTTTGTACAAGGTACTTGCTGTAAGTGGAGGAAAGTGTCTTTTATCCGGCAAGTTCTTCCCTTTCTCAGGACTCCTGAGCCCCTGAACACTGCTGGCTGATCATTTGCTCTTTCATTTTTCACTTCTCCCTGCACTTACTGGTGGCACACAGAATAAAGGTTGATTCCAGAAGGAGCTGCAGAGCTCCCTGTGCCTTGGGAAATACATCACTGGGGAAATACCTGTCATTCAGGCAATTGGAGAAGAACACAGAGAGCGACTGGAGAGCAGGGAAGGCTGATGAAAATGCCCATTATCCTGGGAATGCAGGGAAGTGGTTGGAAACAGCTGGCACTGAGTCCATCCTTACAGGGCTGGGAGAGGACACGGAGCATCCTGAGGTGGCTCAGCAAACATGGGGTGGCTGAAATCTCCTGCCTGTCTCAGAAAAGGCCCGGGGTGGAGGGGGCCATCAGGGCTCTGAGCACAGCTAAATCCAGGCTCTAATCACCTGCTCAGGTCGCTGGCAGCTCGGCAGTTCCTGTCCCGCCGGGATTAGGGGGGCACCGGCGGCTCTTTAAGCTGCGGTCTGTGTGACCTTCTTAGCACCCCGGGGCCGGGGAAGGAAGCGATGTAACAGGTGCTTAATTTAGAGAGCACCAGGTCAGGAGGAGGTTGCAGGTCCTGGAACCTGCTGGGGGCAGGAGCTGGGAAGGGCTGCAGGACGTGACCCTCACAGGGTTCGTGGTCGAGCCTAAAGAAAGCCAAACTCTGGGATTGAGTTCCCCTCTCTCAGGGGATGGGTGGTGGGATCACTCAGGTTGGAACCCATTCCAGAGGCTCCACAGGTGTTGTGAACCATCAGAAACCATCAGGCTGTGGAGGACACGAGCAGAAATTCCCCCCAAAACACACTCTCCCCAGTCTTTATCTGCTGTAAAAAAAAAAATTCAAAGCCACAGTTAAAGCTCGTGTTCTGAGCAGGCTCCCTGGAAGGATTGCCCTGGGCTGTGCTGGGAATGGTCTCATGGCACGTGCAGTGCTCAGAAGTGCTTGGCTGGAGGATGTTCCCGAGGGTCTGGGGGAGGTTTTGGCTGGAGCAGCTTCACTCTT
Organism: Rhipidura dahli; assembly: GCA_013399225.1. Lineage (NCBI taxonomy): Eukaryota > Metazoa > Chordata > Aves > Passeriformes > Rhipiduridae > Rhipidura > Rhipidura dahli. Next base: position 170,043 of record VXAC01002362.1, on the reverse strand, counting down.
GTCCCGTGGGAGTGGGCTCTGGAGCCCACCTGGCCAAGGCAGGGTGGGAGGAGACCTCTCCTCACACAGAGACCCCAGTCAGTCCCTGAGCACTCTGTGCAAGGAAGCAGGTGAGTTTTGGGATGTTCTTGGCACAGTCTGTAGTGAAAGCAAAGCGCAAATCCCAGAATGGTTGGGGTTGGAAGGGACCTTGAAGCCCATCCAGTGCCACCCCTGCCATGGGCAGGGACACCTCCCACTGTCCCAGGCTGCTCCAAGCCCCATCCAAGCTGGCCTTGGACACTCCCAGCAGGAGGGGTTGTTTTGGTTGGTGGTGATTAGGGGTCATTTAGAGTTCCCACCCACCAGGAGTGGGGTCTGCAGGCTCAGCTCCTGGTGTTGTCCAGCTCTGAAGTTGTCAGGGGTGGAGCCATCTCCTCCCTGTGCCCCCACTGCCTTGGGGAGCTGAGCTGGGCTGGCTGGGAGTGGGGATCCAGGCAGTCCCAGCAAGAATCAAGTTTTGCAGTGAGAGCCAAGTCCTGACACCCTGAGCTGCCATTTGTGATTCTGAAGCCTCAGGAGAGGGACACTGGGTGAGTGAGGGAGGGGGAGCTGCTGATTAACCCTTTATGAACACCTTCATGGCTCTGTCCCTGGGCTTACCAGGGCTTTGAGATAAGCAGATGAACTGCCTGAAGCTCTCAGCTGCTCTGCTGAGGCAACAGGAGAGATGCCAAGTGATGGGTGCAGGGCAGGACCCTCCTGCTCAGGAGGTCCTTGATGGTGAGTGGAAGGTTGTGTGGCTGGAATCTGGGTGGAGCAGAGTACTGGGTGTTGTTTAAGGGCTGTCAGGCTGAACAGAAAATCAGCAGAATCACGTTTGATTCCTCAGATATGATCCACACCTGCTCTGAGATGGCAAACCTGGAGAAGCCACAGCACATGTGGAATTGTGAACCTGTACATTGAGGCAAAACAGTGCTCAAAGAAAGCCATGGGTTAAAACAACACCTTCCTAAGCCAGTGATTCATCTCTAGAGCTGAGCTGGTTTTCTGTGATCAACCCAAATGTTTGATTCTTGGAAGAGCTGAGCAAGCGATTCATAATGAACACTCAGTTTTGTGCACATCTTGATCTTACTGAAATATGATATTGATTTAAGTGATCTGACTGGGGGATTTTTGGGTTTCTTTTTTCATTCCTGGATTTCCTTCTCGAAATCACCTGTTTCTCAGAGCTTCTCCAGACTTGGAGGTTAATTCAGATTAAGGCAGTGCGTGAATGGAAAATGTAAAATCTTTTCCCAAATAACTGCTTGTGCAAACACTGGACAGGTGAGGGCCCAAGTCCCTTCTTCTGCCATGGCTGTGCTCAGACTTTGGGTGAAAATGTTGGCCGAATGTCCTCTCCTGACTGGGTGCAGCTTTCTGGCTGCATCCCTGAGTTCTGGAGCTGGAATAGGAGTCTGAAAGGAGGGAGTCCAAGGGGTGCCTTAAAACGAAGGTACAAAAATAGATCTCCCTGCACATCTTTTCTCAGCTTCCCCTTGCAAGGCTGTATTGATGTGTGCTGGATGGGATATGATGGCTCTGGCCTTGGCAGATGCATCAAACATGACACATGGGCATGGATTTTAAGAGTTTTTTAAAGGAGACAAGGGTTAGCAGGAAATGCAGAGAAGGTAAACAATGAGGTGGCCACGGTCCTTCATCTATAGGAATCCAGGCCTGAGATTTGCTTCCAGCTTGGCCTGAGCTGGAGATTTCAGGAAATGAGCCAAAAAGTTGCTTATTTTGCCATTTCATCATCAGATGTGCTGCTTCTGTGAGGCACTGCCCTTCCACATGCAGTGCTGTGACAAAAGATGTGGGGAAGCCTCAGGGGCCTTGTGCTGCCTGGAGAGGTTGGGCTGTGCCATCCAGAGGATGGGAGATGATGCCACAAGCCCTGTGTTTGTGATGAGCTGCCTGAGGTAGGCTCTTGTGGGTTTTTTTTTGCTAAAATCCTTTCTTTTTAGTTTCTTCCTGAGGGTGGAGGTTCCATTGGAAAAACAGGGTCAGTGGATCAGTGGGGCTGGCCTTGGGATGTGCTGGGCTAGCTCAGAGGACTGATGTGGGTCCCCAGGTGGATGAACTCTGTAGAGATTCCCCAGGGAATGGGCACGGCCCCGAGGCTGCCAGAGCTCCAGGAGCGTTTGGACAGCGCTGCCAGGGATGCCCAGGGTGGGGTTGTTGGGAGGTCTGTGCAGGGCTGGAGCTGGGCTGGGTGATCCTTGTGAGTTCCTTCCAGCTCAGGAGATTCCAGGATTCTCTGGAACAAGCACTTGCTCGTGGGCTGTTCCCACTCCCTTCCCAGGAGAGAGACACAAAGGGACCGTGGCAGCCTTGCTCCCTGTTGTGCTGGGGGAAAAGCCTTTAATCAAACCTGGTTTCATTGCCCCACGTCCTTCCCTCAAAGCCTGGCTTTGCTGTGCTGTGTGGAGCCAGGGCACCTGCACCTTGTTCACCTTCCCTGGGTTATCTCCTCAGAGAATCCTGGAATCATTCGGGTGGGAAAGGACCTCCAAGATCATCAACCCTTAACCCAGCACTGCCAAGCTCATCACTAACCGTGTCCCCAGGTGCCACATCCACGTGATTTTTAGATACTCCCAGGGATGGCGACTCCACCACTGCCCTGGGCAGCCTCTTCCAATGCCTGACCACCCTTTTAATGAAGAAATCTCCCCCAGTATCCAATCTGAATCCCCCCCTGGCACAACTTGAGGCCGTTTCCTCTTGTCCTGCCCCTTGTCCCCTGGGAGCAGAACTCAGGGAGTTGTGGAGAGCCAGAAGAAACCCCCCCTTCCCCTTCTCTTTACATCACAGCTTCCCTGAGCCCGTACCTGCTCCCTGTTAGGAGTGGGGTGCAGTGAACCATCCCTCAGCTTCCCACAGTTCTGGTTCAAAGCCAAGGAGAAGTTTCTCAGGGCAGGGAGAGGTTCGTGGGCCACTGAGCTTTCCCTGCTGGTGTTAATTATCCATCACTTCTTGCCCTACTTTCCCTCCAAGCTTTCCCTGCCTGCTCAGTGTCCGCTGGGGCTCAGGAAAGTCCTTGTGCTTCTCTGGGCTGGGTGGCTCAGCCCCGCAGAGATGTTGTGGATCTGTTCCTTGTCCAACTTTGCCTGTCACTATCTGTGCCTTGATCTTCCTTGTACCCCTTCTGCTAGATCCAAAAAGTCTGCTGCATTCTCTTTTTCTTTTTTTTTTTCCCCATTTGCTTATCATAGCTTTGAATGCCTTTATTATTCCTTCTTCCCTCCTCTGGCAGAGGTGTCTCTGCTTATAATCTTCTTAGCACTGAGGCAGCCTGTTCATTTCAAAGAAAGCTGCTTTAAAGGCAGGTGGGAGCCAGACTTGGCCGATTCTTTCTCTTCCCCTGTGGCTTGAAAGGCCTGAAAATATTCCTGTAATCATTTCACAGAATCCCAGAATGGTTTGGGTTGGAAGGGAGCTTAAAGCTCCTCTCGTTCCACCCCTGCCACGGGCAGGGACTCCTTCCACTGTCCCAGGTGATTCAGGGAATGGGCTGCAGTCCTTGGGCTGACCCCTTGCAGCCCTTGGGTGATGGGCCCAGGACACCAATGGGACTCCAGGCAAGTTCAGGCGAGGACTTGAGGCTCCCCCCATGCTCGAGGGAGGTGCCTGAGCTGTTCTCTCTCCACCCAGCCCTCGTCCAGCCCTGGCTCTCCCAGTGCTGGCACTGCTGTGTTCAAAGTGCAGCAGCTCCTGTGGCCGGGGGCTCAGCCAGGACAATCCTGGAGGGAAGCAGGGTGTCCCCCTGTGCACTCAGACCTTCCAGTCAGGCCCTCATGGCCACTGGACCCAGTGGGGATGTGGATGTGAGGCTGTGCTTGTCCTGTGGCCTCCCCCAAATCCTGCCCGTCCCAGCAGCCTGCGGGAGGCAGGCACCCCACGGATGGGCCAACCTGGGCTGCAGCAGCCAGGGCTGGGGAATCCTGCTCAGGAGCTGGGGAATGCCTGTAGGGATGGCTGCAGGGAGCCTGGGGGTGCTCTTGGGAGAGCCAGAGGGGAGTCCTGGGGGCAGCCAGCCCCCGTCTGCCCCGCTCAGCCCCTCCCTGTGTCTGTGCAGACACCCGTGGAACACAGCCAGGGAAATGCCCCATGCTGCAGCAGCACCCCTGTGTCCCTTCCACGGGGCAGGGGGAAGGGGAAGGGGACAGCAGCAGGCACATGGGGGGACTCAGTGCCCTGCTGCAGTTTGGCTACAAAAGCCAAGGAGTGAAGCACCTCTGCCAGCACCTCCTTCTGCAGGAGATTTCTTTTCTTCTCTGGTGCTTTGCTGCTTCTCAGAGTCTGGAAATGCATCTGTGTTGTTTACCTGACCCTTCCATGCGGTCACAGCCTTTACAGCCTCTGCCTTGGCTCCTATTACATTTCCAAAAGCCTCTTCATTGCCTGGCTCCTCTAATCTTTGCAGGAGCACCCATGTTTTATGCCTTGGTTATGCCTCCCTTCCTTTTAATTAATTTTTTACAGTGCCTTGCTCATCCCCATTGCCCTTTTTGATTTAATTTATTGCTCACTAGCTATCACAACACCTGGGCAAGCCTCTAATTTATCTCTTCCTGTGTCCCGTGCCCCACCTCTGTCCTCTCCCAATATTGATTTCTCCAGTTTGATTTCACCCTGCGCTTCCCAGCATCATCTCCCACCCTTCCCTCCCACTCAGAATTGCTTGGATGAGTTTTCCCCCCCATTAGTGACCTTGCTGCATTGTAATTCCTGGCCCAACAAGGCTGGGATTGCTGCTTGTTGGCTCTCCCCTCTTCCTTGGGTTTGGCTTCCACCCCAAATGAGCTCTGGGTAATTCCCATCCCACTGCTGTGCTAAGGAAAAGGTCCTTTCCCAGATGGAAGGGCTTGATGGCCATGACCTGGTGTAGGTTCTCTGCTGTTTCCTGCAGGCAGGGAGGTGTTCCAGGGACAGGGATGGGGCACACTTTGCTTGGTTTCATCTCTGAACAAGGAGGGAAGTCTGTGCTCCCAGCAGCTCTTGGTTCCTGCCATTGTCCTGGAGAGGCCTGGCTGCTCCCAGCCCAGCTCTCCGGCTGCTCTGCATTGAAACTGTGAGGAAACTGTGCAAGGAAAGAGGCAATAAATTGCTCTTCTTCTGTCTTTTAGCTGCCCTGTGGCTGCCACAGCCCAGCTCCCCAGAGCTCAGACAAAGAGGGAGCCCCCAGATTTGCTTCATGGCTGTGAGGAATTGAAGTCTTTTATTGGCCACCAAAAATGGTCCATTTACTTACAGACCAGTCCCTACCATTACCACAACAGCTTTGGAAAGCACATCACTGCAGACACTCGGGTGGTTTTGTCATCTGTGGCCATGGGATTTGCAAGTTAAACCCGAAAGTGGGAAAGGGGTCAGAGGATGGGAACCATGTTTGCTAAAAACACACAGTAAGGCAAGATGGCTGTTACCTGCTCTCCTGTAGAACAGGCACAAAACACAGCAGGCTGAGGCTCAAACAGTGGCTACCTACCTAGTGTCCTGTTCCTGCTAAAAAATACTTTGGTTGGAGCTGGGCTTGTACATGGGATTGCCATTTTCCTGGGATGTTGTGTCACTGAGCTGGTTCTGTCTGATGGAGGACCAGGGGGTTGAAACTGCCTTGGGCAATGGCTGTGGTTGGATATCATGTCCTTTGGATACTGGGAAAAAGTTCTTCTCCCACAGGACACTGCCCAGGCTCCCCAGGGAATGGGCACAATCCTGAGGCTGCTAGAGCTCCAGGAGCTCTCAGGGATGCCCAGGGTGGGGTTGTTGGGGGGTCTGTGCAGGGCCAGGAGCTGCACTGGATGATCCCTGTGGGTCCCTCCCAGCTCAGGATATTCCATGATTCTGTAATTCCACCTCCCAGGGCATCCATCTGGTAATCCCTTGAGTGTAACAGCCCTGGGATGTTATCACCATATGGAAAAGGAGGGAGCACAGAGGGAACACAGAGGGCACTGCGTGGGTCGTGTCAAGTCTTGAAGATCTCAGGCAGACTCAGAGGAACCAAGGGAACACTGCAGGTTTAATTGGTGGCTGCTTATAAATCCCTGTAGTTCCACAGTGGGGTACTGGCATGGTTAGATCTGGTTAGGGCATAAAATGTGGGAGCTGTGTGACTGAAATGGCCCATGGCCTGGAGGAGCTGGCTGCTGCACTCAGCAGAGCTGTGTAGGAAACCTGGGAACATTGACTTTATTCTATGAACTCTCCTTTATTCTTTTCTCTTCCTTGTTCTCCCTATTTCCCATTCTCCTCCTTCAGCTGAATGTGGCACTGCAGCTAGGATCACCCTCTACCTCCTGAAGGTAGGTCAGTTCCCTGATGCTGTCAGGGAAATCTGTAGGTGTCTGAGGTGCTGACCCTTTTTCCAAATTAAGAAGCTCTCCTCGTCCATCTTTGGCAACTTTTATCAATGCACGAGGAAAGGAGAGCAGCTCCCTTCTCCCTCTGTCTCCAGACACAGAAATATCCTTTTTTCATGGAGGAACAGCCCCCCACCCTTATCTCAGCCTGCTTTTTACAAATGTGTGGAGTGACAGGAAAGGGGGGAAAGGCTTTGAGCTTAAGGAGGTCAGGGATAGGTGGGATATCAGGAAGGAATTGTTCCCTGTGAGGGTGCTGAAGCCCTGGCACAGGGTGCCCAGAGCAGCTGTGGCTGCCCCTGGATCCCTGGCAGTGCCCAAGGCCAGGTTGAATGGGGCTTGGAGCAGCCTGGGACAGTGGAAGGTGTCCCTGCCCATGGCAGGGGTGGCACGGGATGGGCTTTAAGGCCCCTTCCAGCACAAACCCTTCAGGCATTCCATGGTAGAGCAGTTTGCAACACTTTGGGAGGATTTGTTTCCCAGCTGTCAAAGGAAACTTTTACAGAGCTGGAGACCATTTGGGGGGGTCAGTCAGTGACACAGTTTGAGATTCAAAGTGAGATTGAGACTTGAGCAAACTCTGAAACTGGAGAGGAAAGCTGTGCTTTACTGCTAGATCTCAAAAAGGGGATCCTGCCCTGTTTTTTGTGAAGATTGTTTGGAGGCAGTAACTGACAGACAGGGATGTGTTCAGATCTGTTTGGATAATTTATCTTCCATTGTGAATTGTGGTTCTTTTGTGAAACACCCCAGGCCCCTCCGAATGGTGATTGATTCAATCCATCTGCCTTCCTCTGGGAATGACATCTCTTCCCCTCTCCCTGGGCTCTCTGCAGACAAGGAGCTATAAATAAACACCAATATCTCTGTTTGCAGGGGGTGGAAAGCTGCACTGGAGCTTTGCCTTTGTACTTGTAAATAAAAACGGGCACCTAAGGGATGCTCCAAGCCAAAGCCAGGCAGAAACTGGGAACACACACAGATGCTGCTTTGTGGCACATGAAATCTGCAGAACTGTAAAATCAGCTGATAATATTTTGTAATTTGAAGGAAAAGTGTGTAAGGGATGGAAAGTTTTTGATATGGACCCAGCCAAGTCTTTCAGTGAACTTTTTCTTTTCATACTCACAAGCAGAGTATAAATGCTGGAGTTTATAGTGCTGGAGGGTCAAGGTTTGATGGGCTGGCAGAAGTGATGCACTGGGAGGGGGTGGAGGAAGCAGCAATTGCCTTTCCTGGCTGTGGAAAGTCTGCTGAGACCCATCTGCAGGGAGAATTGGGAAAAAAACCTTCTTCGTGTAGGGCCTGGGTGTTGCCTCTGGTGTCCTGTGTGATGCAGAGAGGAATGAAGGGCTGGACATGGTGTAGCAGCATTCATTGGAGCTGCTGGAAACTTGATGAGCAAAGTAAAATTTGGCTGAATTTTGGCTCTAGGACCCCTTGGTGAAGGAATTCCCATAGGTACAGGTACAGGTCATGGGCACACTCGGTGTGGGAAGCATGTCCAGGGAAGGGAACAGAGCTGGGGAAGGAGCACAGGAGCAGCTGAGGGAGCTGGGAAAGGGGCTCAGCCTGGAGCAAAGGAGGCTCAGGGGGGACCTTGTGGCTCTGCACAGCTCCCTGACAGGAGGGGCAGCTGGGGGGGGATCGGGCTCTGCTGCCAGGGAACAGGGACAGGAGGAGAGGGAACGGCCTCAGGCTGGGCCAGGGGGGAGCAGGGTGGATATTGGATATTTCCTGCCCTGAAGGGTTGGTCAGGCATTGGAACAGGGCAGTACTGGGGTCCCCATCCCTGGAGGTGTTCAAAAAATGCCTTTGGACATGTGGGTTAGGGGTGGGCTTTACAGTGCTGGATTAAGTAATGGTTGGACTCAGGGATCTGAAAGGGCTTCTCCAACCTTCCTGATTCCGTGGTTCCATGAGCCTGATGGGTCCATCGGGGTTGTCCTGCTCAGAGCCAGCAGCAGAGTCCCTGGTGCTCAGTTCAGAGCTGTTCTGTCACTCTACAGGGCAGATTCTCTAGGAGGAATGACCCCAGGAAATGGTTCCCTGAGCTTTTCTCTACAGCAGTACCATTTCTTCCTCCTGAGCACTGTTCCTCAGAGCTGTCTCCTCGGTGAGCTGTGATCCATAGATCAGGAGCTCCATCCCAGAGCCACACGTGGCAGGAAAATCCTTCACCATCTCTTGTCAGCATCGATGGAATCTCGACAGAAAACCCAGCCCCAGGAGGGGCTCTGCCAGCTGCTCTCTGATGCCCTCTCCATCCTGCTTTCTAAACTCCCACCCAGGCAGGGATGTCCCAGCTCTGGCCACCGGGATCCAGCTGCTCTCAGCCCTTCCTGCACACTGCTGAGTGTCCCTGGTCAGCCCTGCTTTGGGGCCAGCCCAGCTCCTCAAATGTAAGGGGAAGTGTCCAGTGTCGTGGTGTCAGCACTGGAAACCATTCCTGAAGGCAGGATGGGCAGTGGAGATGGAGATCGTGCTTCTGGCCCTTCCTGGGAGCCCCCTCCAGAGCTGGGGGGGAGCAGGGAGTGTCCTGAGGGCTGATCCCAAAGTCCCTCCACCCTGAAAGCCTCTGCTGGGACTGGTGCTGCAACAGCCCCCCAAGGGTGCCCGAGGTCTGAGATTGTGGAATCATGGATTCATGGAGGTTTTGGAAGGGACCTTAAAGCTCATCCAGTGCCATCCCTGCCATGGGCAGGGACACCTCCCACTGTCCCAGGCTGCTCCAAGCCCCAATGTCCAACCTGGCCTTGGGCACTGCCAGGGATCCAGGGGCAGCCACAGCTGCTCTCGGCACCCTGTGCCAGGGCCTGCCCACCCTCCCAGGGAACAATTCCTTCCCAACATCCCATCTCTCCCTGCCCTCTGGCAGTCGGAAGCCATTCCTCCCTGTCCTGGCACTCCATCCCTTGTCCCAAAAAAAGCTCTCCAGGAGCCCCTTTAGGCCCTGGAAGGGGCTCTAAGGTCTCTCTGGAGCCTTCTCCTCTCCAGGTGAACCCCCCCAGCATTCCCAGCCTGTCCCAGAGCAGAGAGGCTCCAGCCCTTGGAGCATCCCCGTGGCCTCTTTGCCACTTGTTCTATCAGCTCCTGGGGGCCCCAGGGCTGGAGGCAGCTCTGCAGGTGGGATCTCACCTGAGGAGAGCAGAGCAGAGGAGCAGAATCCCCTCCCTTGAGGTGCCCGTGAGCTGCCATTGCCTCGTGCGACAGAAGCAGGGCCCTGCTGCACCTCAGACCACTTGTGATGGGCTCAGTGAGTCCTTCCCACATGGGAACTTCCTTAGTCCCTCACAGCCCGTGCTCTGCCTCACCTCATTTCACTTGCAGAACCATTTCCAGAGCACCTGCAATAGTCCCGCAGTCCCTTGGGATGTTTGTCCTTCTGTGCCTTCATCTTCTGCATCCTCTGCGTGCTCTCCAGTGCCAGGGCTGCTGTGCTGCTGCAGAGCAGCTGTTCCCAAACTGGGATAACATCTCCCTGCATTTAGCTGACTTGCAGATCCTCCTTATCCTTGGTATTAATCCCAAACTTGCAGAATCACCAGGTATTAGGATTTGATAGAGACGCTGCTCTTTGTGTGCCGAGACAGCTGATGGAAGTCTTAATACTGCAGGTGGTGAGCTGCCAATCCATCTAAAGCCAGGCTGTATTAGCACTCTGATATCAGAAATATCCCTCCTGATAGCGGGAGGATCCCTCCTGGGGAGAGTGTGGGGAGGCAGTGTGCCCTGCCCCGCTGGCTCCGTCCCGGTCTGCAGAGTCTGCACATGCAGAATGCCTCCCGTGGGTGTGGGTATTGCTGTGACAGGAGAAGAGAGGACAGCATCCCGTTCCTGAAAGTGTCAGGCTGCGAGGGAGGAGGCAGGAGGAGAGCCAGGGCTGGGGGAGCTGTTGGGGGCTGTGTCTGCAGGGCTGGGGGCACTCAGCAAGTGACCCCCCACCCAACAGAGGTGCTCACTCCTTGCTCCTCCCCCCTCTTCCATATTCTCCTTCCATGCTCATCCTCTTCCTTCCCTGGTGGGAGACAAGGCCGTGACCCCATGGTCACTGTGGGGTCCTGAGCCTCCCCAGAGTTTGGGGACCCTGCCTGGCTCAGGGATCCCATCCAGACCCTTTCCCAGGGCTGTGAAAGGGATGCCTGGATGTCTGAAGCGTGATTTGGGCTGGTAACCACACCATTGGTATTTAATACCAAAAACCTACCTTCTGTTGGGCCACTTCCATTTTTCAGTTCTAGGAATATTCAGAACAGCAGGCAGGAAACAAAATGCATCATTTATAGAATGAAACTCTTGTGGTTATGGTGGGCAATAACGTTGGCAGAAAATCCTTCTCCCCTTTGCTTGCTCTAATTCTCCACAGTGACCAAGATGGTTTTCCCCACCTGGTTCCAAACAGCAAACACAGCTTAGTTTGAGGTAAATCCTGCTCATCCCTCCAGGGTCCACCATTCCCTTGCCCTGTCCCAGCTCCATCACTTGGCTGGTGTTTCCAGCTTTGGTGAAGGGCTGGGAAGGAGGGATGGGCTGCTCTAGAAACCCCAGCTGTGATGATGGAACAGCATTCTGTGTGCTGACAGCAGCCTGGGCAGAGCAGGCAGTGGATAAATATGGAATATATTCTATGAAGTAACTTGGTGGTTCCCAATTAATACCCTAATTACCCCTTTTTTTAATTATTGACTCCAAAATTACCAAGCTGAGTTGCAAATGCTGCGGAATATAAAAAGGAAGGAAGGACTTTTTATTGACATTTCGGAATTAACGAATGATGTTTGTTGTGAAAAAATGAGGGACCGTCTCTTTAATTGGTCGTAGGATGCAATTTGTGAGCACTTAGGTAGGAAAAATACAGCTATCCAGGGGATCGTTAAAGATCCCTTTCCTCTGAGTCAGCAAAGCTCAGAGCTGGGGAGGAGACAGATCTATATTCCATAAAATTCAGAGTAACAAGAAGCTCTGTCCAAGGGATTGCTCTTGGCAGGGAGAGAGGTGCTAGCTCAGGTGGGATGGACAGACAGGAGGAGAAGGTTTGGGGGCTCAGAAAGAAAAAGCAGAGGGTCTCCTGGCTAAGGTGGCTTGATCCTATTTCATATTCCCTTCTGGAATGTGGGGCGAGCCCCCTGGGTCACTGGAAGTTTCTGGATGCAAACAGAAAAAAAAATTGGGATTCTTCTAATGGCTTTTAGTGGACAGAAGGTAGATTTAGATGGGATATTGGGAGAGAATTTATCCCTGTGAGGGTGGGCAGGCCCTGGCACAGGGTGCCCAGAGCAGCTGTGACTGCCCCTGGATCCCTGGCAGTGCCCAAGGCCAGGCTGGATGGGGCTGGGAGGGAACAGGATGCCGGTGTCATTCCCACAAAGCCCTTGGAAAGACAGCACTGAGAGCTTGCAATTGCAGGCAGATTCATTAACACCACTAATTAGAAGTGAAGCCTGTACTGCAGGTGGCAGAAGGCTCTGGAGATTAAAGATCACCATTCGGACTGAGAGAGGCTCTGCTCCCACTCACTGCAGGAATGACAGAATCTGGCACGGGATTTCTTGGTGGAGAGGGAGATCAGGGCTGTCTGGTGCCATCATTTTCCATTGTGGAGGGGGAGAAGGGGGTGCTGAGGGGATGGATGGCACTGAGCTGAGGGCATGGATGGCACTGAGCTGAGAGGAGGTGGGGGAGCAGGCAGGGAGAGCCCAGGGAAGGGTGTGCAGGGACAGTCACCTGGCTCTCATGGCTGCTGTCCCCTCTGCAGGCTGTTCCTCCTGGTGCCTCCTCACCCAGAGCCTCCTGTGTGCCCTGGGGGTCTGGCATCTCCTGCCTGCAGCTCCTGCCTGCCCTGCATCCCCCCTTTAAGCATCCCCTGGGCTGGTAGATGTGGTGGCAGATCAGGTATCAGCCATCCCTGTCCCCACCTCGCCACCATCTCCTGTCCTGCTGGCAGTGAAGCTGCTGCTGCCTTGGGCACCCCCATGCTCACCTGGGGTAGGTCCTGGAGCACCAGCAGGGCACACCCACCCCACCCCAGCCCAAGCTCTGCAGTCCCCCTGGGCTCCATGCTGGCCCCTGGGCTCCATGCTGGCCCCTGGGCTCTGAGCCTGCTGCACTTTTAGGGGCCTGGAACTGCACAAGGAATGGTGGTGTTGGAGCAGGGCAAAATTAGAGTCTGGAATGGTTTGGGTTGGAAGGGACCTTAATGATCATCCCATTCCACCCCCTGCCATGGGCAGGGACACCTTCCACTGTCCCAGGCTGCTCCAAGCCCCATCCAGCCTGGCCTTGGGCACTGCCAGGGATCCAGGTGCAGCCACAGCTTCTCTGGGCACCCTGTAGGTTGCTCACCCTGTAGGAAAGGTCCCAAGTTCCAGCCCCCTCTGAGTTCTGTGCCGTGGCCAGCGTGGGAGAGGCCACCAGGCACTCTGCAAAGAGGTGATGGAAGGAGAGGTTGCTCTTGGGCTGCACTGGGTTGCTGCTCTTGCAGTGCTTTTCCTCACTGGGAAAGGTTTTGCAGCCTTTTGTGGACACGTTTCCCTCTTTGCACTCCCCATTTTCCTGCTCCTTCAGGCTATTCCTGCCTCTGGCAGGGTATGGCGGGGGGCAGAGCAGGTCAGGAATTCTGCCCCCCTGACCCTGCAGCCCACCCTCAGCCAGGGCTGTGCCACCCACTCCAGTTTGGTATCGTGCCACAGCTGGGCACTGTTAAATCCTCACCATCCCACTGCAGCAGCTTGGAAACTCCACAATTTACAGGAATTCCTCCTTCCCAGGCTGAGATTGAGTTGAGGAGCAACTGTAAATCCCTACTGAAATTCTTTTTTTTTTTTTTCTTTTCTATTTGTTTTACCCAGGTCTAATCAATGCTATAAAGGGCAAAGCAGCAGTTTTATTTATTTATCACGGGGAGCAGCACAGCAAATCGTCCAGCACTTGGCAGTTTGCTGACCAATGCTCCCAATAATCAGCATTTTTCAGGCTCTTTGCAGGGAAGTCCTGTGGGGTGGGGATACATCAGGAATGCCATGATCACAGAATTTGGTGGGAAGGCCACCTTTTGTAGACTTCATAGCTCTCCATAGCAATGATATCAGGGATTTCCTTCTACAACAGACAAATGAAAACGGTGAGTTTTCATTCCAGTTTTTTAGGTTAAAAATTACTTTTTCGGTGCAAATTGACATAGAATCATAGAATCACAGAGTGGTTTGGGTTGATGGAGACCTCAAAGATCATAGAATCATGGAATATTTGGGTTGGAAAGCTCATCTCATTCCACCCCCTGCCATGGGCAGGGACACCTCCCGCTTTCCCAGGGTGCTCCAAACCCCATCCAAGTTGGCCGCAGACACTTCCAGGGATGGGGCAAATGTCACAGAAAGTTTTTTATTTTGGAGTTGTCATGCTTTTAGTAAGAAGAATGAAAGCTGTAACCTTTCCTGAGAAACAGGAAATTGTAGCTTTGAGTTGTAATCTAAGAAGAGGGGACCACAGCTGATGTGTTTTTCTGTAAGCTTTGTGATTTCGTTGCACATATTTCATGGCAAACCCTTTCCCCTCCCTTTCCAGCTGCTCTCCAGCACTGTCAGGGGTAATTTTCTGACGGAAGAGAGAGGATTCCTCAGCAAAGCCCCACTCCCTGCTGCAGATGCTGTGTCCCTCTCCCAGAGACCTGAGAATTCCATTCCAGGGAATTCCAGGGAAGCCTCGTGCATCTCGTTTGGTTGGATCTCCTTTCCCAGCACGTTCTGCTTCCTCAAGGGCAACATTTGCTTCCAAGCCCTGTGCCAGCCCAGCGTGGGCTGCCAGAGATAAGGGTGACAAATTGGCACACGGGGAATGAACTTGGATCTTGGAATAAACTTGGGTCCTTGAATGCCATCTCCAGCCTTTCCTGGGATGAAACACAGCCAGGGCTCAGCACCTGGGCAGGTCACAGCTTATTAAATGTCCTCCTTAAGATGCTGAAAACGTTTGCCTTGGTTCCCTGACAGGGATGGTTCACCCTGTGCCCTCCATCCTCAGTGCCAGTCCCTGTCCCAAAAGCCTTGCTCCTCAACCACTCCCTGTTTTCACCTCCTAATTAGCAGGAATTGCTTGATCTCTGGGGGTGGCTGAGCTGGCGTTTTACCTGGACCCCAAAGAGAAGTTTTCTCGCCTGCGTGGCAGGGCAGGATGCCCCGAGGAGGCTGCTGTGGTGCCCAAATCCAGCAGCTGGACGGGGAGAGGAGCAGGGGCAGGGCTCACCCCATGCAGGGGGGGTCTGAGCCCTGCAGCTCCCGGGTGGATGCCGTGCTTGGTGCAGCAGCTGCCGGCACTGCAGTGTGTGGATGAGGCTCATAGCGCTGCCTTAGGGTGCTGCTGAGGGTAATTGTTCGCTGTGCTTAAAAACCAGAGCCGGGGGGATTGCCAGCAATCCCAGTTCTCCGGGTGGGTGGGAAATGCGGGAAGTAACGGAGCCTGGGGGGTTCAGAGCAGGGCTGGGATTTAAGGGAGCTAAGGAAGCTTTTCACCCGGTGCTGCAGGGTGACACAGATGGGCAGGGCCTCCCCGCTGCTGCTGCCAAGAGTTTGGCAGAGCCCAGTGGCAGAGGGGCTGGGCTGGGCTGGATTCCCAAATCCGAGCATCCCACAGCAGGCTGGCATCTCCCACCAGTGCGGCGTTCACCTGCTGCCTCTGGCCAGCGGGAGGGATCCCTGGGGATGGATTTCCTTAAGGAGAAGCCTGGAGGGTCTGGGAGGTGTTGGGAGCTGTCATTTCACCGCTGTTTGTGCCTCCTGGTGCTCCGAGCCTGGGAACCTGAGCGTGATTAAAGTGTCTCTTGCAGACAGAAATGCAGTTAAGATGTCAACAGTCAGACTCCCCTGCCCCCCTTGTCACTTGTGCCAGTGGTTAATCATCTCCCTGCTGTAATTGGTGCCCTTTTGTCTCATTTGAATTGGTCAGGCTTCAGCTTGCAGCCATAATTCCTGTTGTGTCTTTACCCTTTTGATGAAAGAGCCCTTTGGTATCCGGTATTGTCTGCAGATGAAGGTTCTTGCACTCAGTAATCACATCACCTTCCCACATCCCTTTCGATAGCTAAACAGAACAAAGTCTTTAATTTCTCTTTGTCACGCATATTCTTCCAGACCTGAATCATCTTTGGGGCCACATGCTGTACTCTCTACTTTTTGTTTAATCTCTAGAATTTCGATCTTGAACTGAATGTCTCAGTTGTCAAACTAGAAGTGCAAAAGTTCTGCCAAGCCTCAAGCCCTAAGTTTAGAGACTGACCCATGCCCTGGACATCACCCTGCACAGAGCCCCCTGTGGTTGCTTGTCAGGCTGGAAGCCCCAAAGCCTGGGATTTAGGATCTCTGCGCCGGAGCCAGGCTGGGAGAGCTGGGGGTGTTCACCTGGAGAAGAGAAGGCTCCAAGGAGAGCTCAGAGCCCCTTCCAGGGCCTAAATGGGCTCTGGGAGAGCGAGTTTGGACAAGACCTGGAGTGCCAGGACACAGGGAATGGCTTCCCACTGCCAGAGGGCAGGGCTGGATGGGATATTGGGAGGGAATCCTTCCCTGTGAGGTGGGCAGGCCCTGGCACAGGGTGCTCAGAGCAGCTGTGGCTGCCCCTGGATCCCTGGCAGCGCCCAAGGCCAGGTTGGACAGAGCTTGGAGCAGCCTGGGACAGTGGGAGGTCACACATGATCGATATCAGGAGTGACACATTATCAATAGCAGTGCAGTGCTGACCTGCTGCAGGCATTTGGCTTTCTGATCCTCCTATCAGAACACACAGAGGAGAAAGAGAGACACCTCAAGGGACTCAGTTTTGTGAAACTTTGCTGGAATTCCCAGTACAGCTGTTGGCTGCTTCCTGGCTCTCCCAGCTGGGTCCACACAGGTGAAGAACCCTGGGAAGTGAACTGCAGGAGGCAGCTCTCCCTGTAGCAGGTGGAAATCTGGGATACCCTCTTGGAATCAGACAAGCTGAAGCCATTGAGGATCAAGCCCCTTAATCGATATTCCTGTCACTGTCTCAGAGCCATTCCAGCTGTGGTGCATCCTCATTTCCTTGCAGCAAACCTTGCAGTCGGCCCAAAGAAGGGTTATATTTGCATAGTCTTCACTTTCTTTTATCGCTGTCTCATGCTTTTTGAAAGCTTGGATATTTGAAGCACTTAGCTCTGTGTTGAGTGCCTCATTAAATTGCAGAACCCTGCTTTTCTAGGCTCTGTTAATTAAGCACTTGATTGAAAGTCTAAATCTGAAGGCTTGGGTATTGACTCCAGCTTTGCTAACCTGAGGTGGTCTGTTCAGTGTAGTTACAGCTTGCCCAGCCAATTTCTGAATGTCCTTCTCCCTGCTCTCCCCAGGCATCCCAGATTGCTGCAAACCCTGGTGTTTCCACTGGAAAGTCTCTAAGATTTATTTGAGCTCTTGAGCTCTGCTGTCACTGGAGTTTGCTGCTGCAGTTGTTGGTTAATAAAGCCTGCCTGGCCATTTAGCCAGGCAGCTGTTAATGACCCCCAAGGATTTGGGCTGGGATGCTCAAGCAGCCTGTTGGTTTTGTTACCTTATTTTTTAATTTTATGGACTATTTCATGTAACAAGGAGCCTCCCTCCAGGTGCCAACGTGTTTCTCATGTCAGCAATCTGAACTTCAGTATTTCCATCTGTCTGGCACGGGGGTGTTCAGGGCCAGCCTCCCCAGGGACACGCAGCTGTCCAGCTGGGGGTCAGGCACCTGCTGAGCCTGACCCTGTGGGTCCCACACGGGCACTTCTGGAGTGTGGAGCAGCCAAAATACAACAACCTGGCTGCCTGGTGCTGCTCTCCCACCCCGTGCTGCTTCTCCATCAGCTCCTGAAGGAAACCAGCCAGGAAGGAGAGCACATGGAGGGGAGAGCAGAGGACAGGAGCTCTGAGAGGTCCCTGATCTATGCTGAGCCTGCCCTGTGGGAAGGAGGCAAAGGAATGTTCCCAGAATGAGCTGTCCCAGGACAAACAGGAGCTGGATTAGAAGAGGATGGCACAGAACTCCCAGTCTGGGCAGTGGGAGACCTCCAAAGCAGTGTGTCAGGGAGATCTGGGCAGGTGGGTCTGTCCTGGGGGGTTGTGCCCTGTTTCTGTCAGCCCCACACGAGGCATCAGTGGGGCCCAATCCCTGAGGAAGCACCGGTGCCACTGCACTGACTCTCCAGCTTCCTGCTTCCCAGGGCTGCTCACATCAAGTGTGAATTGTAGCTCAGGCTGTTCTGCTCACCCTGCTGGGGACCACTTGCTGCTAACCCTGTCTTGCCCTCTCTTTTGAAAGGAATGAATTTCTGGGGTTTGGTTTTGTAGAATCTCCTTGTCTGCCTCGTAATTCCTTCCTTTAAATTGTCTCCTGCAACTGGTTTGTTCCAGCTGCTCCAATATCTGCTCTGGGTCCTACATCTCCTATCTCCCATCCCAGGATGCTTTTCCTTCCTGCTCTTCTTGCCTCCCCAGATGGTACCAGATGGGCCCTCCTTGGGGTGCCCACTGCATCCCTGCACAGGGGGCACTCAGGGTAGACTGTCATTTAATTGAATTTTCTTCTGAAGCTGTAAGTGGGATAATCCTAAAGCTTAGCTTTGCCTCTGAGTCACAGCCTTTGTGATCTGGGAAAGGTTTTCTTTATTAGTTTCTTGGTCTAATCAGCGTCTCTGGTTGCTGCCTTTGCTCCTCAGGAGCATTTCTGACTTGTTTGGAGGTGGAGGATTGCTGAGACCACACAGCTCCACTCAGAGCTCCCTGGCCGTGTGCGTGCATAGGCAGGGAGGCTCAAGAGTGGATTTGGAGGTGAACAACATTCCTGCTCTGTGCAGAAGGAGCCTTTTCATTTTCTGAAGGAAACAGACACTTTCTGTCCTTTTCCAGCCGGTCCCAGAATGTAGAACTCCATTAAAGGGACAGTGTGCACGTGTGTTACAAGGTACAAATCTGCACAGAAAGGTGGCCAAAATCAAAAAGGAGACCCTGAGCAGCCCCTGCTGTGGGTTTGCTGTTCACTGTTGACCTCTGTGAAAGCCTTTCCTGGGCAGGCCGTGCCCACCCTGTGCAGGGGGGCAGTGCCACATGCAGCTCATGAATGACCAGGGGCTGGGGGCAGCTGCCTGGGCTCCGTTTCTGGATGGCCCTGCAGAGGTCCAAGCCCTGCCCACATCAGCTGGGGCTGTGGCTGAGCCCAGAGCTGGGTGCAGATCCCGCTGTGCCAGCAGGGTGCTGGCCTGGCTGTGGGGTGGTGGCACAGGGCCCCCAGGGGCTGGTTTGGGGTGGCACAGTGGTCATTCTCCTCCCAGGAGTTTGGGTTTGTGCTGGAAGCAGTGCAGGGGCTACAGGGATGTTGCAGTCACACCTGAGCAGGGCTCAGAGGCGAGGTCTGCTCTGCTCCTCGCCCCACCAGTGGAGCAGCTGGGGAGGCACAAGTAGCTGGAAGGGGACAGCTGAGCCCAGCTGTCCCCAGGGATATTCCAGGCCACGTGGGATCGTGCTCAGCATGTAAAGCTGGGGGAAGAAGGAAGGAGTTTGTCTTCCCAAGTCACTGTTAGGGGTGAAGGGGCCCAGAGATGCTCTGCAGGTGTCCAAGGCTAGGTTGGACTGGGCTTGGAGAATCCTGGTCTGGTGGGAGGTGGCTCTGCCCATGGCAGGACAAGGAACAAGATGAGCTTTAAGGTCCTTTCCAGCCAAACCATCCCATGAATCTGTAATGATCCTGAAACCTGCCTGCCCATGGGAAGTGTGGAATGGATTCCTCCTTTTGCTTTGCTTGCATGCCCAGCTTTTGCTTTCCCTATTAAACTGTCTTTATCCCAACACACTTTGCTTATTTTTACCCTTCCAGTTCCCTCTGCCATCCCAGCCAGGAGAAGCAAGGCAGCAGCTGAGTGGGGCTAAGCTGCCAGATGGGGTTAAACCACAGCAAGGTGAAGTGGTGCAGAAAGTGGCTTGGGATGAGTGGAGAGCTGGGAGACAGATGAATTCAGAGCAGCCACATTTGGGGAAACGTGGTATTACTGATGTGCAGAGCTTGGCTTCTCTCAGTGCTGACCACCCAGAGCCACAGTGTGTTCAACAGCCAGCAGCCAAACCCCCTCCAAACCAGCTGCTGGTAAAAAACCCTATGGAAATCCTGGTGGAAACAGGCAGGAGGAAGTTGCCATCTTGTGGAAGCTGGGAGTTCCCAGTGCTGCTGCTTTTCCATGGCTTGATTTTCAAGGCCAGGCTGGACAGGGCTTGGAGCAGCCTGGTCTGGTGGAAGGTGTCCCTGCCCATGACAGCAAGCTTAGAACAAAGTGGTCTTCAAGGTCCCTTCCAACCCAACCCATTTTATGATTTTTGGGGAAATAAGAGGTTTTGGGGGGGTCAGGGTTCAGTGAAGCTCCCAGCAAAGCCCATGGTTTTGGGGCAGGGCTGGCAGCAGTGCTGATGGTGGGTCATTAGCAGGTCACCCCCATAGCTGGAATCTCAAAAGCTCTGCAGGCTGAGGGAGAAATAAATTGTCATTTTGGTCCTTAGAGGCACGTAGCTGTGCAGCCAGCTCTGGCTGTGGAGGATTTTAGGGGGTTGATTCGTGTGAGGAGGGCTGGGACAGAGAGAGCTGGGGGTTGTTGGTGGATTGGAATCATTTTTCCCCTTTGCCATCCTGCCTGCTGGGCAAATTCAGCACCTCCAGATTGGGCAGGAACCCCATTGTTGCACATGCAGTGTCTTTCCTTTGTCCTTTGCATAGCTCCAGGTGAGGTTTGCTTGGACCTGGGGGTGGTTCTGCCCAGCTGGACCTGCTCGGTGGGAGGCAGCAGCTCAAGGACCAGCTCTCTGCAGGTGTGTGCTGGTCCTTTGGGGGTATCCAAAATCAGTGGGAAAGCCTGAGTCACACAGTCTAGTCCCTCCTTCGAGGAAGCACAGTCATTCCATTTTTCCCCTTTTGACTGAACAGATAAGATAAGGATGATTCCTTTTTAGATTCCTCACCAGCTCAGCGTGGTGGGCAGGGCAGGATGCTCACTGCATCTCCTCCTTCCTGCCTTAAGACCATAGCTCTCAGCTTTTTGGAATATAAATTGTAAACTGAGGAGGGCATTCAATAAAGGCTCCATTTCTCCCTCCTGCCTTCCCCGTCAGAAGAATTTAATCAAAATCCCTCTGTATTCTGCACAGAGCCCCTGGCTTTATATTTTATACCAGGGAGCTGCTCCAGCAAAACACTTAAGCTGGAGGGGTGTCCTGTTGCATCTAATTAAGCTGCTCTTGGGCTCACATTTAAACAAATAATTAACTGAATGTGTGGACCAGCATCAGGGTACTGAGCACTTCCACAGCTGCCCCTTCTTCTTGTTGTGGAGCAGAGGATTTCACATGGATGAACCCTGGTGACCAGGGACCCAGGGAGCAGCAGGAGCTGTGACAGGGAGGGTCAGGCTGGAGATCAGGGAAAGGTTCTTTCCCCAGAGGGTGCTGGGCACTGCCCAGGCTCCCCAGGGAATGGGCACGGCCCCGAGGCTGCCAGAGCTCCAGGAGCGTTTGGACAGCGCTGCCAGGGATGCCCAGGGTGGGGTTGTTGGGGGGTCTGTGGAGGGCCTGGGGCTGGGCTGGGGGATCCTGGGGGTCCCTCCCAGCTCAGGAGATTCCATCGTTTCTCTGTGATTCCCTTCTGCAGCTGTGCTGGCTCACAGAGAATTCCTTGAGAACCCCTCCTCTTCATGGGCTTCAGCCTTCACCCCGAGGGCAAACCTGTCCTTGTGGGGGCAAAGGTAAAGCTGCCTTGAATGGAAAATCAAGAAAGTCAGAAATCTGGGAATTCACTCCCCCAAGGAGAGGTTTGGACCAAGCATCACTTGAGCTCATATCTTACTTCATGTTGAATGTTTTATTGTGGTAGTTGCAGGAGGTGACTTGCTGGGAAGTTTTGAGGAATGGATGTCCTGATTTTTAGAGCTTCCTGCTGGGCAAGGAGAGGGTTTAGCAAACTGATGCTGTGTCACTTTGGATGGGATGTGTTCTGTGCCAGAGCAGCACCTGGACCATGTCTGTGGCCTAGAAACTGCAGTGTGGGACCCTCAAAAGGCTCAGTGCCAGCAGTTCCCAGGCTGTTCCTGCCTCTCTGGGTGACAGTCCAAGGAGGAGCAGCAGGAAGGGGAGGTCAGGGAGTGGTGTGGGTGAGGGCAGAGTGAGGAGGGCAGTACACACTTCTGCCAGCTTCCCTGCTGTGTTTCAGGGAATCCCAGAATGGTCTGGGTTGGAAGGACATGAAAGCCCATCTCATTCCCCACCCCTGCCATGGCCACACCTTTCACTCTTCCAGGTTGCTCCAAGCCCTATCTAAGCCTGTCCTTGAGCACTTCCCAGGGCCGGGAATGTTTCTCAGCTATGTTTCTTCACTTCCTCTATGAAATTATTGGATATATTCAGTATTATCCTGTTCACAGAGACAGGTGGGATGGATCTTTGGTCTGCCCTGGGCCAGCAGTTTGGATGTTCTGTGGTTGGTGGTGCCAGCAGCAGTTGTCACCTTTCTCTAAGAGGTTTGGAAAGTGACTTCCAGCTGGAATTTTGGGGAACCAATGGCTGTGTCACCGCAGCCACCTGAGAGCAGCCTGGATCCTGTCCATGGCCACCTTTTCCAGTCAATCTTACTGGAGTAATTTGGCTGGCACAGGGTCTGAAACCATGGGCTTTGTGTTCCCTGTGCTTTGGGACAGTGCTGCAGAAGGCACTGTGCTGAGCTGGGTGGGCATTCCAGGAAGGATCCCAAATGAAGAGGAAGAACTCCTTGTATCCAGACTACGTTGAGCATCCCTGCCTGCAAAAATCCCTGGATAGTTTGCCAAGTCGTGGGGAAGTGTTCACTGTGCAGGACATTTATCTTTTCCTTTTGTGAGTAACAGCACCAAAATCTGTGTTATCAGCCAGAAAGGGAAAGCTGCTCCCCAGAGCTCTCAGCTGGGGCATTCAGCCTCTTATCTGAGTAAGCGAAATCCCAGATATCCAAACACAGGCAGGGTCAGGCAGCCTATGGAGTGTCTGGGAAATGCAGAGCAAAAGCCTCTTTGCACTCCCAGTAAATTGGTCCCGTAGGAATTTTGCTTTGAAATTCTAATTGACCCAGGGAAGAAAATTATTTCATGGACTTTGAACTCATTAAAAAACTCCATCACTCATCCACAGTTTATTCCTGACACTTAATCAAAAGCAATGTAATGATCTCTCTCACAAACGGGATGTGATGGTGTTGGGAACGTGTTTACTCCCAAGTACACAGCACGCTGGAGGAGTGGAAGGTGTTTATTAGCTTTTTTATGACAGTTACCAAGTGCCTCTCAGGAATTTCAGAGGTTTCCAGAATTAGCAGCAGTTGTTTCAGCATCTTTTAATCGCAGCTTTTTGTGAATTTGGGGAATTCCATCTCTTGTGGAATTCCATATCTTTCAAACCTTTTTTTATGTAAATGAGAAAGAAAATAAAGCAGCAAACCCCTGATTAAGAAAATTTAGAAGATATTTTTAAAAAACAAACTGGAGTGACCATTTTCAATCAAACTGGGAGTGCACAGATGTTCAATTACAGGACATTCACAGCACACCAACAAACCCCCCCAAGAGGTGTCAGCACCTCGGCTCAAGGAAGCATTTTCCAATGTAGCACCCTCAATCCTTACCATCTTCAGAGAGACAAGAGGGTTTCACTCAGGAGGATTTTCAGTGAGATAGAATTTGGGGGAAGAAATCACATTTCCTACTCCAGCGTGGCAGACTTACAAGAGCTTGTTTTTAAATGCCTTCTAAGGGGGGGTTCTCCTCTGGAATGAGCTGTGTCAGGGTCGTGGTTGTGGATGGCCCGAGTTCTGCAGTGCCCTGGATTTTGGAGAAGTGTAATTCCTCCAGTCAAACTCCCAGGATGTGTTTCACCCCAAATCACGATAATCTGCTAACCCTGAGATCCTTGTAGGTGTTCTGGAGAAGGTGCTTAAAATACAGACCTGTGGTTTTCACTCATCCTGAAAATCAAAGGGTTTAGAAATCCTTTGGGAGTTTGGAAGTTTGTAATTCCTACCACTTCTGTAGGAATTTCTTACTGAGCATTGTCACCTGGCAGCATTTCCCACAGGGGGAATAAAACCAAGTCAAATCATCCTGGGGCTTCCTTAGGGACTAATCCTGCTGCACCGAAGTTAATTATTAATTAGAGTTAATTGTTTTCTGTAAAAGCAGGGCAGAACCTGGAGCTCCATGAGCAGCTGGTGCTGCTGCAGCTCGTGCTTTTGGCAGCTTTTGGTCTCAGTTCATGGACTTCGCCACAGAACTGTGCCAATTTTCAGCATGAGCTGAGCTCTTTCTGGGTCTGGGTGGCTGTGCAGGAGCTTGGAACCTGAGTGTCCGGGGGTAGGAGGGGGCTCAGCCCTCACACCCTGCCAGGCACCAGAGAGTCTGGGCAGGAGGAGGTGCCTGTTTCTGCACTGGTTTGAAAGCAAACCAGTGGGAGATCCTAAGTCAGAATTACAGTTTAAGAGGAAAATTAAAAATAAAGGCAGAAAACACTGGCTTAAAGTGCCAGAGTGAGGGCACAGGCTGGCAGCCTGGCGGGCAGGGCGCTGGCAGCAGCCCCATTGAACGGTGGCTGCAGCCCTGCTACTGATGGATGTGCTTCTGCTGAAGCTCTGATCCTCTGCAAGGCTCTGGGGCTCCTCTGCAGGCCCAGTGCTGCTTAGGGAGCTCTTGCCCTCTGGGAACCCAGCAGGGCAGGGCTGCCTGTGCTGCTCCAAAGCTCAGATTGGATCCAGGTAGGAATGCTGGGTTCCTCCCCTGGGCGCAGCATCTCCCAGTGGGCTGATGGAATGTTCTGGGCCATGCAGTGAGGCTTGGTGGCCCAGGAGCAGGAGATCTCCCCGGAGGGAGTTACCAGGGATGTGTCCTGGAAGAGATAAAGAGCCCTGCCCCAGCTGGTTTAACAGCTGTGCCAGAATGCACACTTTGGGCACATCTTACACTGGAACCCGGGACAGGCTGTGACCTGGCTTTTCTCATGTGCTGGGCTGGAAGGTTTTCTGCAACTGCATTGTTCAGAAGCTCCCACTCCTTGCACCTTCTCTAATATCTAAAAACTGTTGTGCTCCTGTCAGAGTGTCAACCCAAGAGGCTCTTTAAGGCTTTCCTAGAGGGGTTCTCTTCCCAGACACTCATTGTTACAGAATATGTTGGAATTCCCACCTGAGATGCAGTAGAAGGAGTAGCAGCTCTCAGGTTTGCCAGGAGCAGGTTTGGAATACACATACTGCCCCAGTCTCATCCTTCTGTCCTGGGATGATATCCTTGGCCAAGGATGTCAAGGACAGCAAGAAGGGCTTTTTCAAATACATTCATAACAGAAGGAAGAGTAGAGATGAGAAGAAAAGAGGAGGTGGTTCCTGGAAACCCACCCAGACCCCAGAGGGACTCCCAGCACCTGGTGACCCTCCAGGTGTGGGGTCACAGCCACACCTTCCTGGGCACGGCAGAAGATCTCATCTCCATCCCCTCAGCTGTGCCAGGGCTGACCCAGCAGCACCTCACACCAGTGAGAGACAGCCCCAAATCCCCTCGATGTCCCCACCCTGTGTCACCACAGCTGTTGAGGTGGGGCAACAGCCAGTGCAGCCCCAGAGGGTCCCTGTGTCCAAAGGAGGGACACGAGGATGGGGAAGGGCCTGGAGGGGAAGCCCTGTGAGGAGGGCACTTGGTCTGTTCAGCTGGAGGAGACTGAGGGGAGACTCATCCCAGTCTGCAACTTCCATGTGAGGAAGAGGAGGGACAGACACTGATCTCTGCTCTGGGACAGGGACAGCACCCAGGGAACAGCAGGAGCTGTGACAGGGAGGGTCAGGCTGGAGATCAGGGAAAGGTTCTTCCCCAGAGGGTGCTGGGCACTGCCCAGGCTCCCCAGGGAATGGGCACGGCCCCGAGGCTGCCAGAGCTCCAGGAGCGTTTGGACAGCGCTGCCAGGGATGCCCAGGGTGGGGTTGTTGGGGTGTCTGTGCAGGGCTGGAGCTGGGCTGGGTGATCTGGAGGTCCCTCCCAGCTCAGGACATTGTGTGATTCCATGTGCTTGCTTTGAGCCATTGGTTGGATTCCCCCGTGTGAATCTCTGGATCTGCACTGTCCCTGCCCTGGCATGGAGGTGCTCCCAGGTGATGTGCCTGTCCCTGAAGGCTGTGGGGTCCCTGATGGACATGTTCCACTGGGGTGCTCAGGAGGGACATCTGGGTTTACTCCTGACACCTTTAAAATCACATAAAGGCATTAAAGGCATTGCTTGTCTCTAATCCTCAAGCTGGGTTCCTGCGTGTGCACGTGCAGATGTGAGGCTGGAAACGAGGTCAGGAAGTAGAAAATGACACATTTAAAGAAAAGAAAGTGCATAAATCTCATAAAGTTTCTTTCCCCTACCCCTGCCTGTAAATCCTGCCAGTGCTGGGAAGCAGCAGGGCTCCCTTCCGGTGTCTTAAGCTTCTCAAAATGATGAAAATCCCTCAGTGGCAAATCCTAAAATTATTGGGGCAGGGGGAGTGCGAGCGGCTGTGCAGATCCTCATTGTTGTGTGCAGGGTCAGGAGGCACCAGGCATTTATTCTGCCTGGCAGGGAGGTGTTGGACAGATGGATGTGCCCTGAGCACCCCTGAGAGGAGGACAAGCCCTTGGCCACCACTGGTCTCTGGGCTGTGAGATGCAGAGCTGTCCCTTGCCACCCCAGCTCTGGGAAGGTGTTCCCTCCTGGACCAGGCATACAGAGGCTGCTCTGAGCAGCACCTTTGGGAAGGTGGTTTGCTCTCCCTTGGGACACTGATGCCTGGCTTTGCTCTGGATTTCTTGTCTGGATGTCTTTACCCAGACAAATTAATTCATTTGGGGGCTTTGTGAGAGTGGCTGACTGGGCAGAGGAGCCCTGGAAGGTAACAGGGCACAGCTGAGCACTGGATCAGGTTCAGGCTGGTGCTGGCTGTTCCCAGCAGCAGATCCCCATCTGAGTCCTGCCAGCTTTCACCCACAGGGAGACTGTCCCCACAAAACCAGCTGGGTCCCTTTCACAGCTCCCTTTGTCTGATCCCACGTATCCTGGATGAAACCCCAACCCACTTAATTTCCTCTCAATGGAGGCATTTCTCATACACACTCATCCCCCTGCAAAGCAGCGCCGTTAGCCATGTGTGCTTGGGCACAAAGCCCTCAGATATATTTTGAACATCTGACATTTTTCCAGGAATAAACAGTAGGAGTTAGAAAATGTTTGCAGACTTTTCCTTCCCACTTCCTAACCTCCAGGGAGCAAGCAGAAGATATTCAGTCCTTTCAGATGTTAATGAAATTTTGTATTTTGAAAGGAAAAAGTAACAAACAGAAACATTTCTCTCCCCGGCTGGCACTGTGACTTTGTCCCTTCATTTGCCATCGTGGTCACTTTGTTCCTTTCATCTCGTTGAGGAGTTTGTCCTTTGGTCACACT
Organism: Rhipidura dahli; assembly: GCA_013399225.1. Classification (NCBI taxonomy): domain Eukaryota; kingdom Metazoa; phylum Chordata; class Aves; order Passeriformes; family Rhipiduridae; genus Rhipidura; species Rhipidura dahli. Next base: position 143,168 of record VXAC01002362.1, on the reverse strand, counting down.
GGGTGGGTGGAGTGCCTGGAGTGCTTTAAACAGGAGATAATGACGTTTATTCTGATTTTTCCTGGACCAAGTGAGTCCACAGTGGAGGTGCCCAAGAGAGGAGTGGCGCAGAGTGAGGAGCACAGCTCTGAGCTGGGCTGGGGACACTGAGACAGGGCCTGTCCTCTCCTTATGCCTCATTTGCCAACCTGGCCTCAGGTCCCTCATTCTGGCTCCCAAAATCACCATAACCAATCACCAACAATAAACTGGAGTGTGAAAACTTTTAACTCCAACTGTGAAGAGGAAGCACTGCTGGACATGTCCATCTGCCTCCTCAGTGCTGAGCAGGAAGGAAATTGGATTTGTCATCATTTCATCATCATTTCCATGGGGGTGTGGCACCTGGGGACACAGTGGGCTTGGCAGTGCTGGGGAAGCATTTGGACTCAGTGATCTCAGAGGACTTTTCCAGGCTCGATGATTCCATAATTCAGTGGAATCCAGGCAGCGTGCTGGTGCTGCTGCAGGTGCTGGTGGCTGTGCATTCTCAAGTGGAGCATCTGGGCTGTTCCCATGGTTTCAGCACTTCAGGATCAGGTTGCAGGAGTCAAAGCAAGCCCCAGGAGAGATAAATCAGGGCTGCTTTGGGCAGGGATTATTAAGCTTTATTTTGTTATTATTGCTGCTGCTTGTCGGGTTCCCGGGGCTGCTGCAGGGTGGGAATGAGCAGCAGCCATGGGAAGAGCCACAGGCTCTGTGCCAAAACTCCAGCTCCCACCACGGTCCCACTCCTTTTCCAGCCCCTAAGGGACATCCATGCACAGGTGTCACCCCACTGGGGGACAGTGACCTCAGCCCATGGTATGGGAGGGAAAACCAAAGCACAGAGCTCCCGAGGGACAGCCCAGGGTCCCCAGGGGGGCAGAGGCAGAAGCTGAGTCAAGTCTGTGTCTCATGGCTCTCAAGTCAGTCCTTTATTCATTTCATCCCACTGAGCATGGAATCATATCATGGAATCCCAGAGTGGTTTGGGTTGGAAGGGACCTTAAAGCCCATCCAGTGCCACCTCTGCCATGGGCAGGGACACCTTCCACTGTCCCAGGCTGCTCCAAGCCCCATCCAGCCTGGCCTTGGGCACAGCCAGGGATCCAGGGGCAGCCACAGCTTCTCTGGGCACCCTGTGCCAGGGCCTCCCCACCTCACAGGGACATGAAACACTTAGCCTAAATCTCTTCTTCCAGTTAAAAACTGTTCCGCTGTGCCCTGTCACTCTCTGCCTGTGTGAAAAGTTGCTCTGCCTTTTTTTCACAAGCCCCATTTAGGCCCTGGAAGGGGCTCTGAGGTTGAACCCCCCCAGCTCTCCCAGCCTGGCCCAGAGCAGAGGGGCTCCAGCAGCTCTGTGGCCTCCTCTGGACTCCCTCCAGCAGCTCCAGGTCCTTGTGCCCCAGACCTGGACACGGTGCTGCAGGAGGGGTCTCCCAAAGGCAGAGGAGACTCAGCTACAACCCTTGGGTGTAACTCAAAGCTTTAGGCTGTTTTGGCCTTGGAAGAGTTTTGTCCAAGACTCTGGCTGGCATCTTGGGAAGGGCTGAGCCAGTTTTTCGAAGCAGGATCCTTTAATCCAGCAGTAAACAGTGCATGCCTGCTGCAGATGGTGTCCAACCCATTAGAGAGAGATCCCCTCACTGCTTATTTACCTCTGTCAGAGCTTGTGAAAGAAAAATAAATGCTGTGGGATTAGTCCCCTAATGAATAGACCCGTGTGTGCATGCATGTAGTGCAGCATCTTACAAGTCCATCTCAGTAGTTTTTCGGCCTGAGAATGAAAGTTGTAATGAGGAAAATATTGATTTCCCATAAAAGGGCTTTAATCAAATGCCCTGACACCCCAGGGGGGACAGAGCTCTGCTACAACACCAAATTGCACTTCATACACCATCTATTTTTCAAACCCTGTATAAATGAGCCTGCCCACTGGATGTATGAGAGTTCCCAGGTGTCATACATCACAGCAGCAGGGAGAGCTGGAAGGAGAGCCAGTGCTGCCTGCCTCAGGAAGGGAATGGTCTGGCAAACCCTCTGGGGAGCTGAGGGCACAGCAGGCTTGTTCTTCCCTTGGGCAGGACCTACAGGCAGATGAGGTCCAATAGAGGGGTGCTTGCTCAGGACTTCGAAGTCCTGATGGCCCTGTTTGGCCCTAAATGAGGCTGTTTGTTTCTTCCTTGGGGCTCTAAGGTCTCCCTGGAGCATTCTCCCCTCCAGGTGAACACCCATAGCTCTCCCAGCCTGGCTCCAGAGCTGAGGGGCTCCAGCCCTGGGAGCATCTTTGTGGTCTCCTCTGGACTCACTCTACGTCCTTCTGATGGTGGGGGGCCCAGAACTTGGAACTAACAAACCTCTCAGGGGCTGGGGTTTGCTCTGTGCCAGCACAGGAGCAGAAGGAAGTTCATCAACTTGAACTCAGGGCGTTGACCCTGAGGTTCACACTTCTCTTGAGGAAAATAGCAGAACAGTGGGGACCCATATGAAAGCTTTGCCTCCAGGAGCTGGTTCAGGCATTTCTGGGAGCCAGTCAGTCTCAGCAACTTGCATGATTAGCTTTAGTTTGCATTGCTTCCATATTTCCTCCCCACCATCCTCTTCTGCCTCACCTCACGCTACAGTTGGGAAGTTCCTTATTTATGTTTTGGCTTAAATCAAATCGCCTTGGCTTTGTAGCAGGGAGGCAGGAAATATTAGCACCAGGGAATCAGTATTCTGGAGGTGCATGGCACTGCTTTCTGAGTGCTTATTTATCCATCCTGGAGGAGGGGAGGGCGAGCAGTGTCTGTGCCTCGTTGTCCTGCCAGGAGCATCCTCCCGGCCCAGTATCGCCCTCCAAATGGAGCTGGGTGCCAGGGTTCTTCCAGGAGTTATCTGAAGCACTGCTGATTTGATTAGAGCAGTTTGTCCTTCCCTGCCACACATAATTCCTGTGATGATGGCTCATTTTTCTTGGCTGTAAGTGGAATTGCAGCAAACAGATCAGTTGTCTGGCTCTTCCCCGCTGATGGATCGCGCTGCTTCCTCCCGGTGCCTGCGCTCGCTGCCTTCCCTCCTCTGCTCCACAAGAAATACTTCCCTGGGCCCAGGGCTCTCTGTAAATCTCACCCAGGGCCTGGAAAGTTTGGGAAGTGCTCTGTCAGCTCACACTGTCCTGGTTACTGGAGCCTCCTCTCTGAATCACCAGCTTTGCTGTGCTCAGGCGGGGACGGCTGAGTCCTGCTGGCTCCAGGTGGGATCTGTGGGCATACCCCAGGCACAGAGAGGCACAGAAGCCACCCCCGTGGGCCCCAGGGCCAGCAGCAACTCCTCTGAGGCAGCCAGAGCCTGCTTGGAAAGCGACAGAATCACAGAACTGGTGTAGTCTGGAAAAGCCCTCTGAGCCCATCGGGTCCAACCATTCCCCCAGCACAGCCAAGGCCACCTCTGACCCGTGTCCCCAAGTGCCACATCCACAGGGCTTTTGAACACCCCCAGGGGTGGGGACTCCATCAGTGCCCTGGGCAGCCTGTCCAGTGCTTGACCACCCTTCCAGTGATGAAATTTCCCTAATCTCCGACCTAAACTTTCCCAGGTACAACTGGAGGCTGTTTCCTCTCCTCCTGTCCCTGTTCCCTGGGAGCAGAGCCTGACCCCCCCCAGCTGCCCCCTCCTGTCAGGGAGCTGTGCAGAGCCACAAGGTCCCCCCTGAGCCTCCTTTGCTCCAGGCTGAGCCCCTTTCCCAGCTCCCTTCCCTTCCCTGGACACTTCAGCCCCTCAGTGTCTTTACAGAAAACAGCATGGTCCACCTCCAAAATTAGGCACTGAAGAAGAACCATATCAGGAGCACTCTAGGATGTGATTACAGGGATTATTGGTTTTTTCTGACAGATTGAACCATGGACCAGATTAGGAAATCCAGGCCCTCTCTACAAGGCACAGAGCCAAACTGGCTCCAAAGACCTTAAGATCATGGTGAGGCTGTTGGAAACTGGAAACCCCGGTGGAGCATCCTTGCTTCCCACCTTTTCAACTTCATGGGTGGGATTTTGGAATTTAATTGAGGCACTGGAAACTACTGAATTCCACTAAGAGTCCTGATCTGCCTTAATTTAACTTTGCACAGGGGTTTTGAAGTATAAGTAGGTTAACAGGCTTAATACTCCAGTTCATAGCCTCTGGCATGGCCCTGTTTTGTTATGGTTTATGGCATTGCAGGGAAGGCTGAACTACATAAAAATGTGTGTCAGAACTGACACTCCCAGATTGTCAACCATTCACCAGTGTCACAGGGTTAATTACAGAGACCCAAACCATTCTCACTTTCTCCTTCCCTTCAGATGTCATGTTTACTCCCTTCTCTGCACTGGCATGTCTGGACTTTGGGTGGATTTCATGAGCAGAAATAATGTGTGACTGTAGAATAATGTGTGACTCCAGCTCTGCTCTGTTCTGTGAGAGATGAGTTGGTTGAGATGCATCAAAAATCATCCCAAATGGCTTTTTGCCTGGCCATTACACACCCCGGGAGGTAGAGGAGCCCCTGGCATAAGTGGCCACTTGTGAGGGTGGGCAGGCCCTGGCTCAGGGTGCCCAGAGCAGCTGTGGCTGCCCCTGGATCCCTGGCAGTGCCCAAGGCCAGTCTGGGCAGGGCGTGGGGCAGCCTGGGACAGTGGAAGGTGTCCCTGTCCATGGCAGGGGGTGGAATGGGTTGAGCTTTAAGGTCCCTTCCAACCCAAACCACTCTGGGATGCTGTGAGAAGTGAAGTGGAAGCAGAGCAGATGCCTCCAGAGGTAGGGGCCCCTCCAAACTCTCTCAGCGGTGTTGCACACTGGGGTCTCACTGTGAGTCCTTTTTGTGCTGGGGTCTGAGAGGGTTTCTGGGTGTGGTGCAGCTGTGCACAGTCATGGTGGGCATTTGGAGATGATCTCTACAAACCCACAAGGATGGTGAAGGGCCTGGAAGGGCCATATGAGGAGTGGCTGAGGGCACTTGGTTTGTCCAGCCTGGAGCAGAGGAGTCTAAGGGGCTGCAGCTCCTCCCAAGGGGCAGCTCTGATCCCTGCTCTGGGACAGGGACAGCACCCAGGGAATGGCAGGAGCTGTGCCAGGGGAGGGTCAGGCTGGATATCAGGAAAAGGTTCTTCCCCAGAGGGTGCTGGGCACTGCCCAGGCTCCCCAGGGAATGGGCACGGCCCCGAGGCTGCCAGAGCTCCAGGAGCGTTTGGACAGCGCTGCCAGGGATGCCCAGGGTGGGGTTGTTGGGGGGTCTGTGCAGGGCCAGGGGCTGGGCTGGGTGATCCTGGGGGTCCCTCCCAGCTCAGGATATTCCAGGATTCTGTGAGATTGAGGCTTTCACTGCAGGCACACACTGCCTGCATTCCTGGCCTTACAGAATTACCTGGGATACACAAGTCAGCAGGGACTGAGAATGGAGAAAACCAGGCTTGAAAGGGCCACACAGAAAGGAGCCTGCCCTGGGAATTACTTCTGCAGGAGCTGCATTCATGGCCAAGGAGAAACCTGCAGAAACAAGCCTGGGGAGCTTTTATCCAAGTGCCCAGGAGCTGTTAGCCAAAGCTAGGAATCCTGCCCTTCCCTTCTCTCTGCCTAGGGAGAATGGACAGGGAAGAACATATTCCTGACCTGTAAGCTTCTCTTTGGAAAGCCTCCAAGAGCACTTTCCACCCCCTTCTTCTTACAGGCTGGGTTAAACTTTGGTTTAACCAGGGCTGGGTACTAAACTGGCCCAAGCTGCCCATCAGTGTGGGAATAGCACAGCTCTCCCAGGGCAGGATGGAGGTGAAAGCAAGGAGAGAGCCCAGCAGGGTGTTGCCAGTGCTGGACTAAAACACTGCCCACATGTCTGTGAAAATAAAATACCTGCACTTTACTCCTCCTGCAAGTGCTCCACTGGGACATTTTGGGAGTAATGCTCAGCCTAGCCCAAAATACCATTTTTAGTCAATGAACTACTCGTGGAACTGTGCCTCCCAACTTTGCTCCAGCAGTGCTTTATCCAGTGTGTCCAAAGCCCCACCTCCACTGCCATCCTAGCACCCCCCTTCACTCTCCTCACCTCACCTGTAAAGAAGAGATGCTTTTTGTCTGCACTGTATAAAATATATATTGGTACTTCCACATGGGATGGGCCAACCATTTTACTGGTCAAATAACTTTCCCTCCCAAGGAAACCTTCCCAGTGTCCTGTGGGAGCAAATCCTCACTCCATTCATTTTTAAACATCCCTTGTAAATTCAGACCTCGGTATTTTCTAAAGCCCCTCACTTCCCTGCCTCGTCATTTATAAGCTTCTAATCCTTTTAATCTCTCTAGTCAGGAGGCGTCCAGGCAGCAGGGAGCTTTGTAAAGGTGTGGAAATCTCCCCAAATTCCTGTGTAATGCCCTCCTGCTCTGCTGTGACACCTTCCTGAGTGTGGGAGGGGAGCACAGAAGGGCAGTGCCCAAAGGGTGGGATCATGATTTCATAAACTGAAAGCTGGTTAAGAAGAAAGGGATCTCTTTCTAAACCCTTTCCTCTCCCACCTTCTGGGAGTTTTACCCCTCTCCACCACGTTCTGGATGGACCATGCCCGTCTTTGGCTCTGGCACCAGCACAAGGCCAGGACGGTGCTGCTGAGCTGCCCTTGGCACATCACGAACTGCACGTGAGGAGCTCAAGGCACAACCTGTGCAGAGCTTCAAGGTGGCCCAATCTGAGCTTGGCTGAAATTTTTCCACCTGTACCTACTGAATGCCTGTATTTGCCCATCTCTTCCTCATTGAGCTCTGCTGCATTTTCCAGAGGCTTTAGCTGATAATTTTAATAGAGTGAATAGTGCAGTTTCCAGAGAAGTTTTGTTGCCCAGATGGACAAATAACTCTGAAGAGTAGAAATGAAATGTGGTGGTGGCATGAATTGTGCCATCCATGGCTTAGCTGTGGAGCTGCTGCAGAAGTCCACTCAGTCCTGTGATTTGACAGTGTTAATTCAGAAAATCATGGAATGATTTGGTCTGGAAGGGACCTTAAATCCCACCCCATTCCACCCCTCCTGCCATGGGCAGGGACACCTTCCACTGTCCCAGCCCCAGTGTCCAGCCTGGCCTTGGGCACGGCCAGGGATCCAGGGGCAGCCACAGCTGCTCTGGGCACCCTGTGCCAGGGCCTGCCCACCCTCACAGGGAACAATTTTCTGTGCATATCCAACCTAAATTTCCCCTCTTTCAGTTTGATCCCATCCCCCTTGTCCTGTCACTGCAGTTCCCAAGGAAGAGTCACTCTCCTGCTTCCCTGCAGCCCCTTCACACACTGGGAATGTGCTGGGAGGTCTCCACACAACCTTCTCCTTTCCAGGCTCAACAGCCCCGACGTTCTCAGCCTGCATTGGGTCTTTGCTTTAGCAAAGCTCATTCCCAAATCCTGGGGAGTTTGGCCTGAGCAAGGATCACACGTTTGGCAGTGCTGTGCAGAGTGTGCCATGCAGGCTGGGCTCGGAGGTGCCCTCATGGCAGGCTGCAGGGGACATGGCAGAGATGCACAAGTGTGACAAGGGGAGCACAGGAGCCGTGCTGGGGAGGTGAGCAACGGGAGCCTTGGCGGGGACTTTGCAACCTCTTGGTGACTTGCTGGACATCAGAGCTCCCTTCCACATCTCCCTCAGAAGGGCCACCCTTCAGGCCCTCTTGGCTGGGGGTCCAGCTGTAAGGTGCCATCTCCTGTAGGAGCTTTCCTGGGCAGCCACGCCAGGAGCTCTGACACCAAGAACTGGCCAGGAAGAGCAGCTCCTGGGGCAGCTGAGCCTGGCTTTGGTGTCCTGGAGCTGGGGGAGCTCTGGGCTTTCTCTTTGAAGCAGAAGATCTGGGGGGAATCTGCTGTGGCCTTGAAGGGGGCCTGTGGGGAAGGTGGGGAGACACCGTTGCAGTAGGACAAGGGGGAATGGTTTAAACTGAAGGAGGATTAAATTTAAGTTGGATATAAGGAGGAAGTTTTTTACAACAGTGGTAAAGCACTGGCACAGGTTGCCCAGAGAAGCTGTGGCTGCCCCTTCCCTGGGAACATTTAGCCCAGCCCAACCCAGTGTGAGTCTGTGAGTCCATCTGAGATCTGTAATTCCATCAGGAGCCGGTCTCTGTGCGGGCACACAGCTGATGAGCCAGGAAAGGGGCAGTTCAGAGCACCCATCTCAGGTTCTGTACCTGGCCACCTCAAGTTTAAACTCCCAGATTTTGGTTCACAATGAGAATTAAATCTTGAACAAAACACCAAAATGTCTCTTCCCTGCTCAGTTTTAGCAATGCCAACTTTCCTGGTGCTGGACTGAAACTGGGATTTGTCTGGTGATAGCAGCTGTCAAAAAAATGAACAAAAAAGTGGATTTATTTCAAAGAGAATGGAAAGTAGGTCCTGAACATCCTTTAAACAGAGGAACTTGTAATTTAACAGCCAAAGGCACATTCTTAGATATTTTAGATGAAGAGTTAGAACTACCACAAGCTTTAGTGAGGCATCTGGACCACCTGCTTCTGCCAGGATGTCCTGGTGCTGGCAAAGGGAGAAGAACTCTGGATATGAAGCTGGAGGGAGACAGCACCATGTGCATGAGCTGTCATGTGGATGATAAATTGCTGAATAAATTTATTAAGTCAAATTATCCCTTAATCCGACCACCTGTATAAATCAGGCCCTGAATTCCATATATTAAAGGAACACAATAAGAGGCAGCAGGTTTTTTAGAAAGATCATCTGCCTTGCTTTAAAAGCAATAGAGGATCTGTCAGAGCAAGAAGCCTTTCAGGCTGATTACCACCAGTGTTGAGTGCTTCACCTGGTTCATAATCTGACTTTGTCTGGCCTCATCCTCCAGCTGCTGGGTGTTGTCACAGTCCAGCCCTCAGCCAGGTCTCAGAGTCAATGTTCAGATCTCAGAGTGAAAAACACACACCCCAAGTCAAACATCTGAAAGAAGTTGAAGTTTATTGATACCTCTTTATCTCCATGAACCCAGCTGGGGATCTTGCTGTAAATGACCCCTCTTGAGTGGAGAAGCTGTATCTCAGATGTCTGTGGCTTGATTGGCATTAATACAGACATTATCTATGGCACTGCCACTGCCACCACTGGCATCTACAGACTGCTTTTCAGGTGATTCAAACCTTCATGGCTCCATCTTGAGCCCAGAAAGCAGCTCACGTGGGCTATGGCACGGGGAGGTTAAAGAGAGGTGACAAAGAGGGGTTTTCCCAGCTTTCCCATGGAAGGTGTTCTCCAGAGGGGGAGGTTTTCCTGTCCTTGCATGAATTCTCTTCATGCAGAGCCCTCCCAGTCTGAAATGTCATCCTGAACTGGCAGCCAGTCCCAGAGCCTGTGTGAGCCACAGAGACAAGGAATTCAATAACTCTGGAGGAGGAGACTGCAGGGATGTTCCCTCCTCTCCACTCAGGAGCAAGAGGTCACCTGGGCAGGGAGTGCTGTGGGAAATGCCTCTGCATAGCCAGGGAGACAAACACCCCTGCTGTGAGTTCTTCCCTCACCCTCCTCACTAGTTTGGTTTTCAAAAAAAAAAAGCACTTTTTAAATGAACACGTAATTGTCTTTATTCCTGTCATGGCTAAGGGACATGGGCCAGGGGCGAGATTGGCAGCACAGGGGTAACAGTTGGACTCAGTGATCTTAGGGGATATTCCAACCCAAATAATCCTGAGATTCTGCAGTGTTTGGGGTGTGTTTGCTGTTCTCCACTGCAGAGGCATCGTGGGAGTTGTGGTTGACAAGATCAAAATGAGTTTCACAAAACCACCTCACACCAGGACAAAGTGCTGGTCACCAGTGGGCTCCCAGTACAGCCATGGAATGGGAGTGCCAAGTGCTGCCATTACAGACCTCACCTGCCAAGAGCCAGGCAGCTGTCACTAATTTAACAAAATGAAAGCCCTGGGGATGGCGTGGGGTTAGAAAAACATTTCAGAATGGCATTTTCTTCATTTTTCTGTCTGTAATGTTGGCAGTGTGCAGCAATGAGTTCCTGAGCAATAACCACGGGTGGTACAGAGGTGTTGGCATGTCTCACACTCTTCTGTAAAGTATAAATGCACAATTCCCTGCCTTTCCCAGAAGCAGAGCATGAGCAGGAGTGTCACAAGGATTTATGGGTGTCGTGGCTGTGGGTGCATCAGGGGGGTGTTCCTGATGCCTTTTCCTGGTCTTACAATCATGAATCAAATATGGTTAAAAGGGAAAAAAGGATTTGCCCTTGGGATTTATTTAAGGATCCTCAGGTGCACCACGTCCAGGTCGAATGCCCCTCCATGCACCCCGCAGTGCTCACCCACCAAAGGTCTGGGATCACATTGTGGGTGTCACTAATTAGCACATCTATCAAAGATTCCCCAAGGAGAGGCTCCAGTGAGCCCCCCTCCCCAAGGAACCTTCCCCTGGATGGTTCTATCTCAGTTTCCAAAATGTGTTCTGGAGAGGCCCTTGGGCTCTGGGCACACTGATCCCTCACTGTGAAGCTTCTGAGATGTTCAGTGTCCCAGTCTGGCAAACAAGTCCCAGAATGTGGGCAAAAAGCACCAAGAATACAGAAATTGTAAAAATGTATAACAGGGGTATAAAAGAAAAGACAGAAATAATCAGGGCATCATTCCCATGCACAACCAGCACCCTGGCAAAGTGGAAGATGAGGCAAAGGCTGAAATCCCACTACAGTGAACCACAGAATATCATAAAGCAGCTCAGTTGCCCCATTCAGCTTCATCAGCTTCAGTTCCTCACCCAGCCAGGGCAGTGTCCCTGGTGTTTGTGTGCAGGAACAGGGGCACAGCTCACAGCTCCTCATTTAGCACTTGCAGATGAGCACCCACCAGAGGAAATGAGTTTGGGTTGGCTGCTCAGGGTTAATCCAGATTCCCTGGGGGTTCATCATCCATCACACCGGAACAAGCCCTGGGCATCTGAGAGCTGAGCCTGAGCCTTCAGCACGTGTGGAAGATGCTCTGGAGCAGGAGCAGCGTGGGGTCTGCATTCCTGGGGGATGGGAATTACAGAGGCAGACTCATCCAAGCAGGGCAGGGGGAACTCAAGGTTATGAAAATGAAATCATTCTTCTGCTGCTGCTTTCCCAGCGACTGCTACTGTTAAAATGAGTAATTGTGGAGCAGCCGTGTCCAGACAGATCTGTTCCTGCTCACAGCTCTTTGTGACAGTCAAAGATGCCCTGCACAGCCAGGAAAGCAAACAGAGCTGAAAGTCACGCTGGCTTGGGTGAGCCCCCAAGGGTCTGTTCCTCAGGGATGGAAGGAGCAGTCCCAGGCAGCTGGGTTTGCTGGTAAAAGGTCTGTTTTGCCTGGGTTAAATAGTATAAAATAGGGTTAACAGGATAAATTCCTGCCTGCTTCCACCTGTGCTCAGTGAGGGTGGATAAAGGGTGGTCAACTTTTGGGTATGAGGGTGTCAGGCATACATGGGGCAGTCAGAGGCTGTTCTTTGTCCTCTTCTGGTGTCCCAGGCAGGGCTTGGCTGTTGGCCACTGCCAGATGCAACACAGAGCTCCTGGCACAGGTCTGGCCCATCGTGGCAGCCCCACAAGTGCAGTGCCACATCCCTGCTCTGATGTGGCTCCCCCAGGACACCTCAGAGGGCTCTGGGAGAGGAAATTTTGGAGAGAAGCTGGTCCCAGAGGTTTTAGTGACAGGTTTTGTTGCCTAGGAAATCCAGGTTTGCCATGGTGAGTGTTCCCTCCACCAGGCCCAACAAATTAAAGGCAAACAGGGAATGTCCATGGGCCATTACCCCTCTCCCAGAGGAGGCTGAGTGTGATGAGGGCCAAATTGCCATTTAATGGGATCTAATTGATTTTATAAGCTGTTGTGTTAACGAGAAGCTCTCCAGTGTCCCCTGGCACCACCCAGGCAGTTTGACGTGTGACATGTGGCACTGGGAGAGGCTGGGAGGCTCCAGCTTTGTGTGTCACCCCTCACTGGGGCTGCACCTGGGGGAGGGTTACAGAAAGGATCTGCAGAGGCCTGGGGAGCTGCCAGGACTTGGGGGGCCAGCAGCCTGTGGTGTTTGGGGCCCTGACATCAGTGGGAGCAGGAGGAGAGCCTGCCTGGTGTGGGGAAGCTGCTCAGCACCCCATGGGAAGGGCAGAGTTGAGCACCCAATGTTGTTGAGGAGCTGCAGGGTCCCCACAGAGCCTGCCCTACCCTGGCAGGGAAATCTGGCATTTCTGGGATGCCTCCATCAGGATGATCCATGAGGAGCCACCTCCATCCATCCCAGAGCAGAGCCAGAAAGGTCCTGCACCCCCAGCGCTGTGTGCCACACCAGCTGCTCCCCAGCAAACTCTCCACGCTCCTCAGCATCATCAGGAGGAGTTTCCCTGCAGGAGGGACACTCCCAGTGGCTGCAGCCCTCAGCTCCTGCAGCCCTTCAGGCACATCTCCTGCGTGGGGATCTCCACCTCCCCAGAGCTGGGCCCGGGGCTTGGCTGACACTGATAAAGCCACACGTCCCTGGTCCCTGAGCCTGGGGCTGTGGCAGGGATGCCACCAGCTCTGAGGGGTGGTCCCAGCAGCTGGGAGGACATTCCTGTAGCTCTTTGTTTATGGATTCCGAGGGTCCCTCGTAATTGGAATGTGGCAGCTCCTAACACATAATGGATGAGGTGCTGGTGGAGGGGATTTGTCATTGCTTCACTCCCCTACAGCAAGAACAGCTCGTAAGTCACAGCTGACAAATCTGTTGATGACTTTTAAACTTCATTTACAGAAAAGAATGACCATAATCAACAGACAGTGATGGGCTACTCATCTTGCTGGATTATTAAAAGGGGGTCTGTGTGTTCAACTGTGGGAGCTGAATGCAGTCCCCGAGAAGGGCTGGCAGGGAGTGAAGGGATGAAAGCAGCAGCAGCAGAGAGTCCCAAGAGCCCTCCCAGGCATGAGCCATCCTGGCTTGCACGACTGGCACGCTGATGCCGATGGAGCAGGAGAGCAGCAGATGACGGGCACTGACCTCAGCGTTGGCCCAGAGCCCGCTGACGTCACAGGGAAGTCCCCAGACTATCAGTGCCCGAGGGGAGCACGGCACCCTCTGCAAAACCAGGCTTTGCTTTAGTCCCTGCCTCCATGTAGGACTGGAGAGGCAAAGGCCAGTGGATCTGGAGCAGGATTTGTTATTTTTCAGGAGGAAAAGGAATGGCTGCCACCGGAGGTCTCGCTGTAGTTGGCCCCTCGAGCAGCTCAGCCACTCTGCAGTTCTCCTTCTCCCACCTGAGATGCTTTCCCTGGAAAAAAGGTGCCTCCCCAATCTCTGTGGAGCCTCAGAGATTGACATTTAGATAAGCAAACCTCAGCAAATCTGACCAGAAGTGAAGTGGGAGCCACATCCCAGCCACTCCACAGAGATTTGTGTCTTAATCCTTCGTGTCATTTGCATGTTGGAAGTGTCTGAAATAATGGTGAAAGGCAATCAGCTGGTAATTAACTGAGAGAGAGGAAAGGAGCAGGGCAAAACCCTCAGCTGCTCAAGGTTCTCAGTGAAGCTCCCTGAGGCTTCTCACCCCATGTCCTGCCCCCGTGCCACCAGCCCCATCTCTGGGAGCAGGTGGCTGCGGTGACACCTGGCACATGAAGTCATTTAGCAGGTGGGAGGGAGGACAGTCAGGTGGCTTTCCCTGCAGGGTAATGTGGATGCTGAAGGCTTGGTCACGGAGAGGTTCCCCAGATTTCTGCCAAGGTCTGTGTGAAAGTCCTTGCTTTCACACGGATGCTGGCCAGAAACAGCGAGAGGATTTTGAAAACCAATGCTTTCATCTTGCAGGTGCAAGGTTGTTATGCAGTATTGTTGTCACACTGACTGGAGAAATATTTTGAAACAGGTGTTGTAGGGTTCAGCCAATCATTCTAAGAGGTGGATGGTCAAGGACCAATAACCTTATGCCATTCAAGCAAACTGAGATATATAAACGAGTCTGTAAATAATAAATCATTCCATTTCTTCCTGGACCGAGCCTGTGTCGTTTCTTGCCATCCCTGGTACAGCAGCAACAGGAGAAGAGGGACAAGCACTTGGAAGGATCAGTCTGGTCTGGGTCCCTGGGACCCCTTTGGTCTGGGTGGTGACTGTCCCACTGTACCCAGCTCATGATTTTGCCCAGTCTCCTGGCAGTTGGGGCTGTGCTAAAATCCACAGGGACAGGAAATCCCTGATTTCTGCTCAGAAGGACCAGCCACAGCCCTCCTGGCTTGGCACAGGTGGCTGGGGGGGATGAGCAGGCCCAGTTTGGCTGGGAAGAGCAGCACTGGAGTGCTGCAGAAGCTGTGGCACCACGATGCAGCACCTCTGCTTAGGAGATGAGGTTACTGGTTGGACTTGCATGATCTTGGAGGTCTTTTTCAACCACAATGATTTAAGACACCAATGGAGCCCAAAAAGGGGGTTCCATCAGTGAAGCTCGACCTGCAGCAGCTCCTCTTTGGGAGCTGGGTGGCCCTGGAGGTGGTTAAATTAATTGGCAGCATGAAATGGGGGCCTTCCTGCAGCCCAGGTTTACCCTCGAGTTTGGCGTTGCCCTGTGGTGGGAGATCCACACGTCCCTCCCACAGGAGCCTGGGAAGGTGGGATGTGGCCCCACCTGGAGCCTGGGAGAGCTCTTGGACATGGCCAGAGGGGTTTGTGTGAGGAGGAGGAGAGCCCTGGGCTGAAGGATCAGGGCTGGAAGGCTGGGTCAGGACCAGCCAAGAAACTTCCCAGAAACTTCCCTTGGCTTTCCTCATCAGTAACTCAATCGCTGTTCAAACAGCAGTGGGGCTGCTGGGGGATGTTCATTCAGGAACATCAGAACCTGTGGGAGTGGGAGAGGGGGGATGGAAACATTGTGGTTTTCTGTTAGGCTGGGAATGATAAAGAATTAAAGAATAATTCTCAAGAAATTAGTTGTGGCCAGCTATTAACGGGCATCTCGGTACCACACTAATGAGCTGCCTTCAGCTGCCTGTAGAAAAGGCCTTTAATTAGATTAGTGTGTGTAGCATTGTCCAGTGCCTGGTAGGTAATCATCAGGTTTTGCACTGCTGGGATTATGGATGACATTCTATTTAATTGCTGTTTCCTTTTCATTTTCTTCCCCCCTTTTTTTTTTTTCTTCCTTTGGAAGATTGTTTCCTCCAAAGAATTTTGTTTCTGTTCTTGAGCAGAACCTAAATGTTATCCATGGAATTCTGCATCTGAAAGGGCTGCCAGACTGGGCTTATCTGATTCAATTGACCTTTAAAATTTATTTTGCTGCTGTCAAAAAGAATGTTGGTCTGTTCACAAGAGATTTCTGGGATGATTGGAAGCAGAGACTCCTGAAAACTCCACTTGTTGCATATTCTGCAATCAAAGGAGGCTCCTACTTGGGGAGGAAGGGCTTCTAGGAGAAAAGTGCCTTAATTTAAAATACATTTTCATAGAGTAAATGTTTTCAAAGACAAAACTTCAGCCTTGTCAAGCAGATGGAGCTGATGGATGCCCCATCCCTGGGAGTATTCAAGGCCAGGTTGGATGAGGCTTGGAGCAACCTGGGATAGTGGAAGGTGCCCATGGCAGGGGGTGGAACAGCTCAATCTTTCAAGGTCCCTTCCAACCCAAACCATTCCCTGATTCTCTGGGGTGAAGCACAATCTCCAGAGGGGCTACAGATGAGCAGCTCTGGGGTGACCCCACAGCTGTGCAGGGAGTTGTGCAGCATTTGGGGCAGCCCCAGGTGTGTGGGGACGAGGCAGGGTGAGGAGCAGGGCTGCTGCAGGGGCTGCTCGCATGGCTCTCACTGTCCAGCTCTAGGTCATCAAGCAAGGATTTCAGGCTCTGATGAAAAGGTTTTTAAGCTTCTACAGACATAAATAATGTATAGGACAGATGGTAACGAGGCACAGCTATAAACTCAGTGCTGACCTAGTAGACTTTGTGACCGTGGTACCTTTAACAGCTGATTAAATACTTATTTAAGCAGCTATTGATTATTTATGGCTCTGTTATGGAGGATTTCAGAAATTTAAACCAGAGCCAGCTTTTCAGAGGATTGGCAGGATTTCTCCAGTTTGAAGTGACTTGTTTTAATTAAAAATTCCAAAAGGAGGCTCTCTGCACAGTGAGGTGGAGAGCTGAGGGAAGGCTGGGGGGCAGCCAGTTGTGTCCCCCGTGTCCAAGCACAGCCCTGCATCAGGCAGGAGTGGATCCCGGATTTGTGGGGCCATCACTGCTCCTTCTGGGGCTTAAAGGAGCTGATGCTGCCACCAGCCCCAGAGCCACCAGCCCCAGATGCCACCAGCCCAGTGCCACCAGCCCCAGAGCCCCCACCCCCACCGCCACNCCAGCCCCAGATGCCACCAGCCCCAGTGCCACCAGCCCCAGTGCCACCAGCCCCAGAGCCACCAGCCCCAGATGCCACCAGCCCCAGTGCCACCAGCCCCAGTGCCACCAGCCCCAGAGCCACCAGCCCCAGATGCCACCAGCCCAGTGCCACCATCCCAGTGCCACCAGCCCTGGTGCTGTGGTGCTGCTGTGCTGGAGCAGCTCCAGGCCAGAATGCTCCCAGTGCACGTTCCCCGTGCCCAGCCATGCTGGGAATGCCACAGCCTGTCACCCCACATGTGCCTCGGGTGTCAGGCTGGCTCACTGGTGCCCTCCTGCAGGGAGGGTGTGTGCCCTGGGGAGCCAGGCCTGGCTGTTTGCTCCCCTCGGCGTTTTCAGTCCCAGTTTGGGATGGTGCAGCCTCCACCTGAGCGTGGGGAAGGGGAACGGGGTGGGGAGCAGCTGCCCCCATCACCCACCCCATAAACTGAGTGGAGCAGGCAGCAAGGTCAGGCAGGGATGGCAGTTCCCTGGCAGTATCCAGGTGCCTGCAGGGGTTGGAATGTCTGGGAATGTCCCGCTGCTCTCCCGTGACCAGGGGGTGCAGAGGCATCACAGCCCCTGTCCCTGTGTGTCCCTGGGGGCTGTTCCCAGCCTGAGGAGTGACTGCTGACCCTGCAGCATTTCCTTCTTCCAGGGAAAACACAGAGGGGCAGCTGGGCTGAGCCAGAGCCTGCTGCTCAGGGGGGAGCCCCTGTCCTCACAGGACAGCTCCCCACAATCCCAGGAGGTATCTGGGGGGCAGTGGGGATGCACTGGGGCTGCATCGGTGCCTTCTGCATCTCAGCTCCAGCCACACAGCCCTGATGGGGTGGGCTGGCCATGGAGAGGGGGTAGGGGTGGGGGACAGCCAGGGGTTCCCAGCAGGGACCTCCAGGGGACCAGAAGGTCAGGGACTGCCACTGCCAGAGCCTGAGCCTCTGGGGTCAGAGATGGCCTCAAGTAGTGCCACAAGAGGTTTAGATTGGATGTTAGGAAAAATTTCCTCATGGGAAGGGTTGTCAAGCACTGGGACAGGCTGCCCAGGGCTGGGGTGGAGTCACCAGGCCTGGAAGTGATCAGAAATCATGGGGATGTGGCACTTGAGGCCACGGGTTAGTGGTAGGCCCGGTGCTGGTGCTGGGTTGGTGCTTGGACCTGATGACCTCAGAGGTGTTTTCCAACCTTAATGATTCCTTGGTGTGCAAGGTGGAGCCCTGGGAAGCGTTGGGAAAAATTCCCAGGGCCTGTACAAGGAGTCCCTTGTCGGATGGGAGAGGGGACAGCCCAAAATGGCCCTGGAGGGACCTGAGGAGCTGCTCAGTCTGCAGTGAAAGGATCCTCCCTTAGTGGGATGTGCTCGGTTGCACTTTACAGGGGGAACAAGGTTTGCAAAGAGACCCCACAGCTCCACAGTCTGGCTCCTGCTGAGCTCATCTCCAGCCTTCCAGCCCTCCCAGCTCCCAGCACAGCAAATATTCCCCCAAAGACAGCCCTGGGCCTGCAGAACCAGTCTAATAATTGTGACATCTTTGTCTACCCCTTTTTTTCATAACTTCCCAGTCCTTTAACACTCGTGTTTGGGAGGATTGGAGCTGTTTTCCCCAGAAAACCCAAGCACTGTTTTCCTCCCAGTGTGTTCTGTTTCTTGGAGCACACAGCAGCTCAGCATCCTCCTGCTGTCTCCGAGGAGGGCTGAGCCCCCCAGGTTTCTGTGCAGGACTTGCTGGGGACTCAGGAGTTATTGCAGAGATTGCAGGGTTTGTGTTGGTTATTAAACCAACGCTTCCGAGCTCGGCTCTCCTGTTTGGGGACTCACTAGGAAATTACTCAGGGCTCTCCAGGGAGGAATGATTGGCACTGGAGGTGGCAGGGACCGTGCTTCCCAGGGCTTGTGCAGCTCTGTGCTGCCGGTGGAGCTGGGCAGGGCAATCCCCTGTCTCACAGCTGGCTGTGTGTCCCTTCAAAACTGCCTTTTTTCTGCTTCAAGGGGAAAATAAAAACAAACAGGAGCAGAGTGCCCAGAGAAGCTGTGGCTGCCCCTGGATCCCTGGCAGTGCCCAAGGCCAGCTTGGATGGGGCTTGGAGCAGCCTGGGACAGTGGAAGGTGTCCCTGCCATGGCAGGAGGGGAGGAACAGGATGATTTTTAAGGAACAGGATGGTTTTTAAGGTCCCTTCCAACCCAACCATTCTGTGATCCTGTGATGCTCCTTAACCCCTCAGAGTCAAGGAGAAGCTTGATGGCTGCCCAAAGTGAGATCTTCCCTGTGGGACAGACCTGCCAGTTTGTGCTAGGGAATGTTAACTGCCCAGGCCTTCCCTAAAAATCATCTTCCTGGCCACTTGCAAGACAGTGCAAATCACTCCCTTGGTGCATTTTTTGTCTTCTAATGTAATGCTTCTGAGTTAGCCTTTAAGTTATAGAAACACAGAATGGTTTGAGTTGGAAGTGACCTTAAAGCCCATCTCATCCACCCCCTGCCATGGCAGGGACACCTCCCACTGTCCCAGACTGCTCCAACCTGGCCATGGATACTGCCAGGGATGATCCAGGGACAGCCACAGCTGCTCTGGGCACCCTGTGCCAGGGCCTGCCCACCCTCACAGGGGAGAATTTCTTCCCGATATCCAACCTAAACTGACCCTCCTCCAGTTTAAAGCCATTCCCCCGTGTTCTGTCACAACAACCCTACTCAGAGTTTTGTCCCCATCAAGTTCCAAGAAGTTTCTGTTCTGTTCCCTTGCAAATGGCAAGAAAGCTGTTCAGACGTGAAAGGTTTGGGAGGAAAGCAGCGAGGGCAGCCTCCAAGAAGCAGTGAGGTCAGGACCGGGGTGTGCCCTGTACAGGGGTCTCTGGAATGGTTCAAAGGACCTGAACAAGGTGCACCCCACTCACCCTGGAGCTCCACAGGCTGCAACATCCATCCCTGCTGGCAAGACACGGGCTGCTGGTGCTTTTTCCGATACCCCAAATGCCAAACTTGCCCCAAACCTGGCAAGGGCCCAAGTTTGTCTCTCTGCCCCATGCTGGAGGTCCCTGCAGGATGTCTGCATTTGTCAAAGCTCCAGGCTGGAACAGCGCGTTACTGGTGTTACTGGGAGGAGCTGTGGGCAGGATATCAAAGCACATCTCCCCTCCTGTGAGCAGACGTGGTGAGAGGGGGAGAGCAGCCCGGCTGCTGCTGTCACACCGACACAAAGAGCTCCTGCAGGAGCCGGGGGGGTGCGAGGCTTTGCTTTCCCTCCTCCTTCCGTGACACTTGTCACTCACCCGGGGCCCCGGGGCTTTGCAGCCACCTGGCTCTCAATTAACCAGCTAATCTGGGAAACAAGGCACTGAGAGCAGCGAGGGGACAGCTTATCAGCACGCCAGTGCCAGCCTTGGGCTGTTCTCAGGTGGAATAGTGGTGTTTTTAAGGGATTCCTGCACGCTGGCAGTAGCAGGGACACTGTGTGACATTGCTGCCAGGGGTGCTGTCACGGGAAGAGAGGAGCAGCAGAGGCAAGGGAGGAGTTAGTTGGCATCCATCCCCCTCCCAGCGTGGAACAGGGGTGTGTGCAGGTGGGCACAGCCTGTCCTGGGGTGTGGGTGCTCGCTGGGGCCTTGGAGTGCTCCCCAGCACCTCCTAGGACTGGCACGGGGGATCCCTGACTCTCTGGGGTGCAAAGCTCAGTTAAGCTCTGTTGGATTCTCTTCTCACCCAGCAGTGGCACACGGGTGCCCTTGTGCCCAGGGGGATGAACCCTTGAAAAATCCTGGGTGAATTCCGGGCTGCAGGGCTGTGTGGAGGGTCTGGGGGTGCTGAGAGCCCAGCCTGGGTGCAGATGGGTTTGCTCCTGGGGCACCCTGGTGTGGCTTCACTGCTGTCCCCTGAGGACTCACAGGGGCTCTTGCTCTGCAGAGGGGGTGGCACAGGCAGGAGGGAGGGAAGGAAGGAACCAAGGAGAATATCAAGGGAGTAGATTTAGGTTGGATATTAGGAAGGAATTGTTCCCTGGGAGGGTGGGGAGGCCCTGGCACAGGCTGCCCAGAGAAGCTGTGGCTGCCCCTGGATCCCTGGCAGTGTCCAAGGCCAGGCTGGATGGGGCTTGGAGCAGCCGGGGACAGTGGGAGGTGTCCCTGCCCATGGCAGGGGGTGGATGGGCTGGGCTTTAAGGTCCCTTCCACCTCAAATCATTCTGTGATTCATGGAAGGAAGGAAGGATGGAAGGAGAAATCTTCCTTCTGGCAATCTCATCCTTAGGTCTCCTTGTGTCTTTGGGGGGCATTTGGGGCTGGCAGTGCCATTGCCATGTCTCTGGAGGCTTTGGGGCACACAGCTCTTCACCCCACACCTCTCGCTTGCAGAAAACAGGGATAATCCTAATACTCTGTCCTTGATGTTCCTGGGGTCCCAGAGGTGAGGAACCCCTTTGCACGTTCATTTATTCATGTCCAAGTTATTATTCCTTGTTGCCTTCTGTCTTTCCTCTTTTCCAGCTCCAGCCCACCTTGTGGCAGTTGTGGGCTGGGGGCTGAACGGTGAGATCAGAGCTGGGGAAATGCTGCCCATGGCAGCAGTGGTTGTTGGGGTGTCCATCTGTGAGCAGGAATTTGGGGGGAGGGGCTGGGTGGGTGTTCCTGCTGTCACAGGACAGCAGGAACTGTGCTGACTCAGCCCTGCTGCCATTCTCTGTGGTGGATCCAAGGGATGGTGGCTGAAGAGGCCAATCTGCTGCCCAGCTGTGGAGCTGGGCTGTTCCCCAGCTGATTTGCAGCTCTGCTGGATTTCACCTGGACACAGCGCAGAGTGCCCTGCTGGAGTGCGGGGAGGGGGAGGATGAAACACCAACAGCCGTGGTTAAAATGCCCTTTTCCAGCTATTCCTCTAAGGAGGCCAGTAAATGCTGCCAAGTGACTGCTGTGTTTGAGAAGAAATGCCAAATGAGGGGGACAGAGGAGACAAGGGAAGCTGATTTCCCCAGGGAACGCTTGGCTCGGGGGTGGCAGCAGCAGAGCACGGGGTGCTAGACCCCGCAGTGCCCAGGGGCTGTAAGACACCAGCAGTGGGGCCCAAACCCTCAGAGCATTGCTCAGCCTTGGCCTTCCCTTCTCCCTGCTGCCAAATCCCTGCTGCCTGCCCGGGCAGGGCCAGCAGAGCGTGGGCAGATGGCCTTGGAGAGCTCCATCTGCAGCCACACCAGGGTCCTGTGGCTCCCTCCCAAGCCCTGCCCCCATCGTGGCTGTCACCTTGCCTGACCTTGGCTTGGCCATCTGGTGGCCCTGTCCCATCTCCCACCAGCCCAGGCACGTCCCCTGCACAGACCTGCTGTGCCCCGAGCTGGCCCTGGAGCCACTGGGAATTCCAAGGGCAGGGCTGTGCTGAGGGATGGGGATGCTGAGCTCCCCACTCCATCACTGGTCCCTGCAGTGCGGGGTGGAAGTTGCTCATGCCATGCCCAGCTCTGTGGGATTGTTGGGATCCAGCATCGCAGGTGGGCAGGAGAGGACACAGCACAGGGAACAAGCACAGCATGTGCTGCTCCAGCTGCAGGAAGCGTGGGGAAGGTCACAGGAGCCAGACAAGGAGGCTGTGAGGTGGGGATGGGCAGCAGGGACCTGGGAGAGGCACAAATCCCCCTTCTCCAAGCCCCCTGACTCGACAGCAGCCAAAATGTGGGGAGCAGCCGTAGAAGATTTCCTTCTCCAAGTGAAAATCCACCTGGTACCTTTCTGCCTGCTCAGCTTCATCCAGGTCTTTTTTTTTCTTTATAGCAAACCCACACAGGGAAGGGTCCATTGAGAGCTGCAGAGCTGGCTCACCTGCTGAGAGCCTGTGGAATTTGGGGGAAAACAGTTTTATACCCCCACTCTCCCCACATGCCACCTGAATCCTCCAGGCAGCCTAACCCACATCCCTCCTACACAGGCTTCAGGAGCTCAGCCCCTGATGTTGGTGGGGTTTGCAGCTGCAAACAGCTGGGCAGAGCTTCAGGCTCTTGTAAATAAGACCTGGCTGGCTGATCAGTCCTTTGGAAGGCCTTGGGCTTTCCCCAGTTTGGGACTGGGGTGTAGCAGCAGTGAAGCTCTTCAGTGCCAGGGTGTGAAAGCAGAGCCAGAGGTGAGTTTGATGTGAGTGCTGTGTGTGATTCTGAGGAAGAGAACATTCCTCAGCAGGGCCAGACCTGGCAATGGTGCAGCCAGATTTGACGAGCTGCTTGTTCTCTGTGGCAAAGTGCCGTGGGTGGTGTGTGCCCTCAGCTCAGCAAGGCTCTGGGCATGGTGTCCTGCAGCATCCTGGCATCCAGGGGGGACACAAGCCTGGATGGGCACCTCCCAGTGCAGTGAAAGCTGCATGGTGGGTTCCAAAGTTGGGGAGAAGGGCTCAGGCTCTGCCCAGGGACCAGGGGAATTTCTCTGGAGGCCGTGGGTGGGTAGAAAATGTGTTGGAGACTTGCACAGAGTCCAGCAGATGAGGATGGAAAAGTGGGAGTGCATCCTGCAGAGGGGAAGCAGCTTAGAGGAACCAAGGATGGCCCGTGGCATGGCCTGGGGTGGGGCAAAGAGGTGCCAGGGCAGGTTGGCTCTGAAACAAGACAAAATGGGCTTCAGGAGCTGGAAACTCCAGGGGTCCCCAGGTGTAAAGCCATGTGTTGGAGTCACTGGTGTGGGATTCCTGAACCCCCAGGGAAAGGAGGGCCCTGGGTTCATGGCAGGTCTGATGTGTCCTCAGGATAGCAAAGGCCACCCAGGGCCCCTGGCTGCAGACACCCCACGTGTCTGCACCTTCCCTGAGGGTCCTGCACAGCCTCAGCCCCTCCCAGCACCATCAGGATGAGATGTCCTGGGACTGGCCACATCCAGGATGGAGATTCCCTGGGACTGGCCACCCTGGAGCAGCCTCCAGCTGGGTGTGGTGCAGATATGCAGGATTTCTGTGACATGAGTCCTTGAGGCTTAAGCTGGGTACCCAGAGTGACCAAAGAGCTGGGAAAAGCCTCCATTTCTCCCCATCTGGGCAGTTTCTCCCCAAGGGGCAGTTTCCTTTGGGAATCTCTTCCAGGTGGCACTGCAAAAATAAGTTCACACAGAGAGCATTAGACAAGGGTTGATATAGGGGTGGAAGTTGGAGCACCACTTGCCAAAGGTTGAGAATTGAATTCACTTAGATTCTTTCAAAACTCCTGTCCTTTGGTTATTTTTCCCAGTGTTTTTAGGAAAGCTCTGCCTGCCAGGAATTGGTTTTAAAGTAATAGAACAAAAGTCTCAGGCTCTTTTAATCTGTAAGCATGAAAGGGAAAATAAAACGAGCCAGACTCAGACAAAGTCTAACTTTTTTATTATTATTATTTGATTTAGCAGGAAAATTATTTCCAGCCACAGTGGCAGGTTAATGGAGTCGCAGGGGCTGGAGCCAGAGATTTATTGTGGAGTCACATCCTCACAGAGAGGCTCAGACTTGCCAGGCATCTCCAGTGCTGTGTGGTCTGCCTTCAAATGGTGGCAGGGTGTGGAGTGTCCAGCTCCTTGTGGTCCCAGCTGGAAAGGTGAAGGGCTGCCCCTGGCACAGAGCCCATTGCTGGGGGATTGTTCCAGCATCCTGTGGCTCCTGGGTCAGACTGCAAACACCCTCTGCCTATGGGGATGGGGGAGTCTCCTCCCGTGTCCCAGTCCTGGACTGGAAGTTCAGCTGCTGGGATTGGAGCAGTGACAGTGCTTGGCCATGTGGGCACCCTCGGGCAGAGTGGAACTGAGGCAGGAGCAGATCCCAGGGGACTGGGAGCTCAGAAGGGAAAACATCCACCCCCTGAGGAGCCAAACAAGGCTCCCCTGGCAAAGGGTGAGGTGGGTATGGGGATGTTCTTCCCCCAACCAAGAGAGAAGCAACCAGAGATTCCGTGTCCTGTGGGGAGTCTCTGTGCAGGAGAGCACAAGGAAGAATCAGGACTGAGCTTTGGGAAACTCTTGGATGCAACCCCAAAATACTGTGGCTTTTTGCCAGGCTCTGCCTGCCAGAGCAGGAGTGTTGCAAAGGTAACTCTGTGCTTCAGGGAGCATCCCACACTGCCCTGGCAGTGCCTCGGGCAGGCTGGGCTGGGGCAAGCAGAGCCTGCCAGGGACCAGGGGAAAATGGTCCTGCCACTGTCACCACCTCAGACCAGTCTGCTCAGACTTGGGCTCTGAGCCCAGAGAGCCAAAACCCCAAAGCCAGGCAGGGTGCAGCTCTGCCCAGTGCCAGGGCAGATGCTGGGGACCGCCATGCAGGCAGAGGACACCAGGCCCTGTGGTAGCAGTGCAACCCCTGTGGCGAACTCAGGCACCTCCAGGAGTTGTGGATGCGCTGGTGGAGCTGTCCTTGGGAGTGGGAGCAGCTGTGGGTGCTGCTGGAAGGGGCTGAGGAAGAGCAGCACCTCCGTGTGCATCACAAAACACCTTGCTCGACTCCCGGGTAAATCCCACACCCCGCGGGTGCAGCGGTGACCCCGAAGCATCTTCCGGGGTCTGGGAGGTGCAAACCGAGTTCATCTCTCTGGACAGCTCTGGGTTTTGCTGGAGGTTGAGCAGCCAGCTCACACTGCCTGGGAATTCGCACAACTTCCAGCGCCGTCCCTTGTCCTCAGAGGACAAAGCTGCCCCCAGGGGCTGCCCACGGGCTACCCGAGGCACGAAGCTCGGCGGATCCTGCCTTGCTTCCAGCTGATGGGGCTGGTGGTGATTTCCAAGCTAACAGTGACACCTTCTGGCTGCACAAAATCCAGCCCAGAACCCGGCGTGCAGGCCGGGCAGTGCCGGTGCCATCAGGAGCACACGGGCTGATCACTGCTGACATCTCTTCATTTCTATCCCGCGATCCCAAGCACCCTTCCATGTGCAAGGGTGGCCCCACAGGGACATAGCCGTCCCTGAGCATGGTGAGGGCTGTGCTGAGCTGCGAGGTGCTAGCAGGGGAAAGCCTGGGAAAATGGGCATGAACCAAGGTGCTGGATGCAGACTGCTTCAAAAAGAGCAGTTCTTTGAGTTGTGGTTCAGCAGAGAGAGGTAAAAGCTTTGCTATGGTGGCATTAAAGCTTTTACTTAGATGGGAAACTGATTTAAATCTTAGTTTCTCCCCTAAATGCAACTGTAGAATCACAGAATACCCTGAGCTGGAAGGGACCCCCAAACAGCAGTGAAGTTCACCTCCTGGCCCTGCACAGAACTGACCACTCTGATCAATTATTTCCCAGCAAGAATTTAGGATTGTCTGTGCCAGGAGTCTCTCGACACCCAGGGGCTCCTGGATATGGGATCTGCCCCACTGTGACCAGTTGAAATTGAGGATCCGCTCCCTCCCCTGAGAGATTTGTCCCCCATCCCTCCCTGTTTCTGGGAATTCTGGGAATTCCCTTGCGCACCTTCCTGACTCCCCACCTGTCCTTATAGGCATCCAAGATGTCCCTGAAGGTGCAGACGAGCAACATCACGAACAAGAACGACCCCAAGTCCATCAACTCGCGGGTGTTCATCGGCAACCTCAACACGGCGGTGGTGAAGAAGTCGGATGTGGAGACCATCTTCTCCAAGTACGGCCGCGTGGTCGGCTGCTCCGTGCACAAGGGCTACGCCTTCGTCCAGTACTCCAACGAGCGGCACGCGCGCGCCGCCGTGCTGGGCGAGAACGGCCGCCTGCTGGCCGGCCAGACCCTGGGTGAGTCCCCTCCCGGCGTGTCCAGGGGTGGCTGGGCTGGCTGGTCCCCGGTGGGTGGGAAAGGGATGGCCAGGGCCCAGCAAAACCGGGCTGTGGGGTGGGCAGAGAGGTCAGAGATGAGCTGGGGAGGACTGAGTGGCAAGGCGGGAGCAGCAGGATGCGTGGGTGGGCACAGAGCTGGAGAGCAGCATTCCAGCACTGCCCCCAGGAACGGGCTGAAGGCTCGCAGCCCCCCTGTGGGATGGGATCAAAGGCATGGGATGGGATCAAAGGCACAGGATGGGATCAAAGGCACGTGTGACATCTTGGCCCAAAACCTCAGCTGTGGGCTGCGATTGTAGGAGCCAAACAGCGAAATCACAGTTCTGGATCATCCCATGGCCTCATCCTTGAACTGCTTGAGGAAGAAAAAAGTCGGGGGAAAGATGTTGCCTGGTGTTAAAGACATGGATAGGACGATGGGGAATTGCTTCCCCCTGCCAGAGGGCAGGGTTAGATTGGATATTGGGAAGGAATCCTTCCCTATGAGGGTGGGCAGGCCCTGGCCCAGGCTGCCCAGAGAAGCTGTGGCTGCCCCGGGATCCCTGGAAGTGCCCAAGGCCAGGTTGGATGGGGCTGGGAGCAGCCTGGGACAGTGGGAGGTGTCCCTGCCCATGGCAGGGGTGGAATGGGATGATCTTTAAGGTCCCTTCCAACCAAAACCATGCTGTGATTCAGTGATTCCCTTCCAGGACAGGCCTTACCCTCAGCCTGTCAGGAGAGCTGATACCCAGAGCAGCTCAGCCTGACTTCAGCCAGCAGATGTGAAATGGGAGAACTTCCCCCTTGCTGTGGGATGAGAACTAACAAGCAAATCCCCCCAGCTGCACCCTTGCTTTGCAGATTGCTCTGAGGTGTCATGTTGTGAGATGCTCTTGTCACCAGCTCCAACCTGAGAATTGCAACTGGGGACAGGATTTTTAATGAAAAATGGCGATTTCCAAGCCTGCTGCGGGCAGTGGGCACCCAGGAAAGCAATTTGCAGCTCATTCCCACCCTGCTGCTGGCACAGCAGTCCAAGATAAGAGGTTGTGCTGAGGCTGTGTTGCTTCCTCTCAGGTTTATCCAGATACCAGAAACTTCTGCTCACTTCTCTTGTGCTCCAGAGAGCAGAGCTGCAGACCTGGCAGAGCTCAGTGTGCCAGGAATGCTTCCAGCCCAGATGTTGCCCACATGTGCAGTCTGAGATAGGATGGAGAGGGCCTTGGGGAACCCAGGAGCTCCTTGTGATGCTCCAGACAGATACTGGAAATGTGGCCAAGACACAGGAGCATTTGCTCACTTGGCTGATGAGAGACATGAAGGTTTGCCATGAGAAAAACCCTCTCTGGTTAAACCTCTGGAACCTCTCATCTCTGCTGGTCTCAAAAGGCCTGGAATTCCAAAAGGAGGCGAAAGGGCTGTGTGATAGCTGGGTGTGTCCTGTCCATGTCCTGGACGAGGTGCAAACTCAGCTGCCCTTCACAGGCCAGGCTGAGCGCAGCAGAGCTCATCAGGCTCCCCTTTGCTGCTCCTGGCAGGTGTGAGCTCTGGGATGCTCCCCTTCCAGCAGAACCCAGCAGAGAAGAGCTGTGGTTAGACAGTCAAGGGGGAAGGTTTTTCTCTGAAAAGAGGAGGGATGGCCAGGTAGGAATGTGGAGAGGGAGGACAGGCTGGGACTGCCAGGGGACATGGCAGACACCCTGCTGAAGGGACTGTCTCTGCAGGTCCTGGCAACCTCTGGAGTGCCCTCTGCAGACACTCCAGACACACCAGTCATTGCAGGAGGCACTGGAAGCTGGATTCACACCATCCTCTCACCCTGCCATGGGGACCGGACAAAGCACAACCTCCCCATTTCCAGGGAACAGGTGCCTGGATATGAGCAGGAGGGATCAGTACTGCCTTGGGCTGGGCAGATGGAGGCAGCAATGCAGAGGAGCAAGCCAGAATGGGAATGAGATGCAAAAATCTGTCCAGGCTGATGTGCACACCGAGCTCTTGTCTCCTTTTTCACTCTCAAGGGAATCCTGTGGGATCTGACTGCCCATCACCACCAGAGCTGAGAGTATGAATTCCCTGCTGTTGGCATGTGCCAGTGAGGGAGGGCTCCACAGGGCTCTTTGTAGCAGCGGGGACCAGCAGATGGAGCTAATTGTTGTCCTCATCTCCTGGGCTTCCCGTGCCTCTCCCTTGGAGGGTGTCCCCAGCCTGGCACTGGCAGGGGCTCTCCAGCCTGCAGGAGCACCCTGACAGCAAAAAGGGATCCCAGGCAGGGGGCTGCAGCTGGGCAGGGGTGTGCTCTGGGCTGCACCAGGGAAGGGTGGGCAGTGCCAGCAGCCCTGGTGGCTCTGCAGGCTCCGAAAGGCGACCGTGGGTGAAATGTTCCCGCTGGCAGCAGCTGGCCTGGACCTGCCCTACAGCCACGTGCAGCCTTCTCACCCTTGAGGCTCAACACTGCCCTGCAGCTGGGGATGGCAGGAGGGAGGGAGCGAGGCAGCAAGGGAAGCACGGGCTCCAATGGGAAGCCCCACGCTGGCTGGACAAGCTCAGGGAGAGGCTGAGCTCTGGCTCCAGCAGGAATGAGGGCTCTGGACAGACAGCCCAGGGAATTGCCCAGCAAGGCACTGGGCAGTGGGAGCAGGTCCATGCTCCTCAAGCTGTGTCCTGCACATACAGCCTGTGCTCCTCCTGCTCAGCCCATCCCAGCAGTGCTGCAGCCTTCCTGTGCTCCTCAAGGTGATCTTCCTGGCTAGTAACTAAGGTCAGGATGTTCCTTTGGATCACTTCATAGGCTCTTTAGTTTGAAGGCGTGTGGACCCACCTGACCACATTTCTCCATAAAGTCCCTTCACGAAGCATGAAAAAATAAGAGTTTTAAATGGCCTGATGTGCTAAAAGCTGGTTGGATGCTCCCTAAGGTGCAGGTAGCAGAAAGCAAGGCATCACTGGAGAAATTCTTCCCTGTGAGGGTGGGGAGGCCCTGGCACAGGGTGCCCAGAGCAGCTGTGGCTGCCCCTGGATCCCTGGCAGTGTCCAAGGCCAGGTTGGATGGAGCTTGGAGCAGCCTGGGACAGTGGAAGGTGACCCTGCCCATGGCAGAGGGGTGGGACTGGATGGGCTTTCAGGGAAGATCTTTTCCAACCCAAACCATTCCAGGATCTTTTTCTCCCACTACATCTCTGGTCCATCCCAATGCTCCCATGGGTCATCGGTCTCATAGAGCTGCAGGAGGTACCCATGGGTGGGACACTCTCAGCCCCTGGTTCTCTGGGGCAGGTCAAGACAGACCCCTGAGGACCAAGACATTCAGTAGGTGACCCAAGTGTGCTAAAGAGTCTCCTGAACCCACTCAGCCTTTTCCAGAAACACAGATGTGGTTCCTCCGAGCTCCTGGACATCACCTACCTCACACCAGCTGATGAAGAGGGTTCTGGTCAACCCCATGGACTCAGCAGCTGGTCTTTCACTCCCTCACCTTCCACTGCTTTGATTTTTGAAATATGAGGGTTTTTTTACATGAATACTCCTTTGTCTTTATTCCTGCCATGTCTGAGGGCCATGGTTTTGTGGCGGGCTTGGCAGTGCTGGCCCACATGAGGAAATCCTGTCTTGCTCAGATCTGACATGTGCAGAGGTCTGACACCTCTTTAGACACACAGGACCTGAAGAACCAACAGGGTTTAGGGCTGACTGGAGAAGCCAGCAGGGCATTTGCTGTGTCCTGGGCTCAGAACAGGAGCACAGTCACTCACCTCTCTGAGCCCTGGCTCCACAGCTGATGCTGGATTGCCAGGCTCTTGCAGCTCCATGAAGTTGGCTGTGACACTTGATTCTCACATCAAAAGCACGTTTGGCACCAAGGCCAAGGAGCAAAATTTCCTCAGAGGATTAAAGGAGCTTGTTTTTCCCTCCCCTGGCAGAAGATGCTTCTCCAAGAGCAGCTGCAGGCACAGGCACCCCATGCAGAGTTTAACGCAGCCAAATCCACAGCGGTGCCCGGCTGGCTCGTGCTGAGCATTCCTTGTTATTCCCAAAGGATCAGGGGGTGCATTGTCAGCAACCAGCAGTGTGCAGCACATTGGGATTTTGCCTTATCACACTGAGTTCTCCCGAGAAAGCTGTCCTGAGTTTGTGTGTGGATTGGAGCAGGGTGCTGAGTGCCTCTGGAAAGGAAAAGGAAGAGGTTTGCCAAGTGCAAGGATTTGTTTGCCTTCCTGTGGAGCCCCAGCAG
Organism: Rhipidura dahli; assembly: GCA_013399225.1. NCBI lineage: Eukaryota > Metazoa > Chordata > Aves > Passeriformes > Rhipiduridae > Rhipidura > Rhipidura dahli. Next base: position 112,867 of record VXAC01002362.1, on the reverse strand, counting down.
GCCCCAGACATGCCAGAAGCAGGTGGGGATGGGTGGGGGTGTGGGGGAGCTGGTTTCTCTTTGGCAGGGCTTTGAGCATCTGCCCCAGCTCCATGCCCAGGTGCAGGTGAAGGTGACAAGGTAGGTGCCGTGTCACAGCTGCGTGTCCCTTCCTTGCAGACATCAACATGGCCGGGGAGCCCAAACCCAACAGACCCAAAGGGCTGAAGAGAGCAGCCTCTGCCTTGTACAGGTAGGTGTTCACCTGGGTGCTAGGTCTCTGGACTGCTGTTTGCCCTCCAGCACCCCCTGACCACTGCCCTGAGCTCCCTGCCCCCACAGCCTGGACACTGCACACCCAGAGCTTCTCCCAAGGGCTCCTTTCCTTGGCAGTGCCCCAGGGGTGGCCAATGCCTGTGGGGTTGTGGGAGATTTCCTGGGCATGGTGCCACCGGTGCAGGTGCTGGACCTGGAGAGGGTTGGGTTGGAGAAGGGTGGGCAGTACCTTGTGCTTTAACCACCCTGGAGGAGGAGCAAGAGGAGCACCCCCCTCCAGCCAGGCAGCAGGAGTGGGCACAGAGGGGCTGGGTGTGGGGGAAAAAAAGGGAACAGGGATAATTTAAGGAAAGGGAAGACTGACTAGACTGACTGAAGAAGGGAAGAAAGTGGGAAGCCCTTGGGGTGCAAATGGAGGTGAAGCAAGAAGAGGCTGGGGAAGTCCCAAGGGAGCCTGTTCTGAGGAGCAGCAATGAGGGATCAGGGGAACAGGAGGCACAGGAGGGACATGGAGAGGAGTGTGGCACGTGGAGCGTGTTACAGATGTCAGTGAGTCCTCAGCTCAAGAGAATTTATCGCAGTTTCCACAAGAGAAGATTTTCATTTAAGCCCCAGACTCTGGAGTCAGGGGAATATGGGAGAAACTCATTAAGTTCTTGCTTCTGGTTGCAGAAGGGAAAACTTGAAAAGGTATTTCAGGAGTGCCCTGCAGGTTCATGAACCCAAAACCAAATAACAAGGTCCCCAAATGTGTTTTATTCGTAAATTGTCACAATTTTGATGCCAGTCTCATGGTGAGGAGACTGAGGCACTGAGTCAGGAGTTGGAAGGTGTGAGGTTGGGAGGAAAAGACTAAAATGAGTATTGGGGTTGTAGGTGGGTGTAGCAAAAGGGGAAATCATGAGAGAATTGGAGATTTTTCCACAAAAAGAAGAAAAAGGTGTGAGGCGCGAAGAGAACCCTGTGATGCAGGCTCAGTCAGCCGTGTGGTCCTGCACCGGTGTGCTGTGGGATGGCAAATCCTGGTTAGAAAAAATGCACCTCTGGTACAGCCAGACCCCCCAGAGGCCCAGCAACCTCCCACCACCCACAGGGCATCTCTGGGTTCCTTCCAGGAGCCTCTCAGCCAAGCTCCCCTGTGCAGCTTTCAGGCACATTTCTCCTCCCACCCCGGGACCCTTTGGCCCTTCACAGGATGTAGCTCTCTGGATTCCCAGGGGATGGCACTTGAGGGGAAGGAGATGGGAGCAGAGGTGACACAATTCCTGCTGTTCAGCTGCACGTGGACTGCTCACGTGGGGCCGGGGCCATAATGCACATCAGCTCCTTCCATACCTCTTGAACTAACAAGCTTTTCATTTACTTTTCATTTAGTGCTCACCCGTGCCTGGAGCACTAATCCCTTCCTCTGGAATGACCAATGTTTCAGACTTCCAGACTGCTGAGAGAGATATTTGCTCCCTCCCACAAATACGAATATGCTAAAATATAGGCCAGAGAACTGCACTGCTCCGAGCTCTAGCAATATTTTATCCCAGACTGGCTGTCAGATGAAAACTTTGCCATCTGGGCTGGCAGAACTTACGATATCTCCTGAAAAACAGGGAATCCAGGTTTGCAGCGAGCTGTGCTCACAGCTTCCTGAACCACCATCAATTTTTCTAAATGTTACACTTCAGAAATCACAGCACTGTAATTTATAGAGGTGCTGTGTCACACACAGCAGAGGATTTTTCCAAAGGCTGGCTTCTGCTTTGCCTTGCTCCAAGTCTGCGTGGGAGGGTCGAGGGGAAGGCAAGGCAAAGGAAGTTCCATTTTGAACACAGAGGAAGCAACAGTCGTGACATTTTTAGCTGTCCATCAGCCTAGGGGGTGTCCAGGTGTTCAGCAGAAATCCTTGGGGATGTAGCCTCCCATCTGCCTCCACCCAGGCTTGTGCCACCATCAGTTTGCTCAACAAAGCCTTGCTGCCCTCACTGCTCTCCTCCACTCCTGGATCTCTGGGCCCTGTGGCACTTCCCAGAGCATCCCTTTGCACAGGGAAGGTTCCTGGATGCTCCTTCCTGGCATCCCGGCCACCACCACAAACGTGGCCGTCCTGCCCGTGGGGCTGCCTGGAGATGAGGTGCAGTGACCGTGTGCCCAGGCAGTCACTCACTGCCTCTCCAGATCTGCCTTCTGGCAACAGAGCAAATGTCTGCACAGCAAATGTCTGAACAGGATTTCCTGGGGTTATTTCGGGCCACATTCAGGTCGGTGGCAGTGATCCCACCTTGCTGTCAGCTGGCTGGGAAGGGAAGGTGGCTCTGCCAGGGCCCCTCTGGGATTTTGGAGGGACAAATCTCTGCCCTGCCCTGCAGTGCTGGGGCTAAAGCTGCTCTGGGGCCAAAAGGACAGAGAGGACAACCTGAGCAAGAGCTGCTGGGTGTCTGCAGTTCAGTGGCCACAGTAGGGGGTCTCTGAAATGATGACAGGGACAAAGCACTGCTGACTGAGTGTCACAGCCAGTGAACACCGGCATCCCTCCCCTGTTACACCCAAAGCTGCTGTCAGCCCATCCCCAAACACCCCTCCCAGGCCCTGCTGCTGGAGCAGTGACATCCCAGTGCCAAATCCACATGGACAGGGCTGAGAGCAGCCCCAGGGCAGAGGGGGAGGGGAGCAATGATGTCCCAGCCTACAGCAGCTCCAGCACTATGGTAATGCCTGGCTTCATGTCACATTCCTCTATTTCCCACTGCCTTGGCTATTTGCAGGAGGAAGGAGTCTCACAGAGCCCCACCAGATCACTGATCAATGCCACATTTTCCAAGCAGCTTTCCAGCAGGTATTCCTTTGCCTCCTGCAGTAATGCCATGGCAGCAGGGTGGGAGCTGAGCCCAACGGGGCACACATGTATCAGGCAGTAATTAAAGCACAGGTGCTCAAATGCACATTTGCTGTTGGGGTACAGGCTCAGATGTGGCCCCACAAATGTGATGGAGAGGCAGCATGTGCAAACAATCCCCCTTCAGTCATGAACAGCTACATTTTAAACCTGAGTCAGTATAAATGATGGCTAAAGACAAACAAAGCCGAGGCAATTAATGCAGCAGGAGGTGTTCCTTGGGGCCTTGCTGCTCTCCAGCCCTTCCCTCTGCTTGTCCCTGCTTTCTTTTGGAAGGGTGCAGTGTCACCAGCCAATTGAAAAGCAGCAGGAATGATTCCTGTGCACAAAGACAGACCTGCCAGGTCACTGAGAAACGATCCCTCAGTCTCAGGATGGTTCATCCTATGTGCAGTGAAATTTCCAGGATAAATCACCCATGCTAAGGCCTCCCTTTCAGCAGCTTTTCTGCCCTGTGCTTAAAGCCCCATCCCAGGGGTGCTGCTAAAACCATCCACTGCTGGCATCACCTGCTAAGCCACGAGTGACTGGTGTGTCACAGCAGGGTCACACAGCCACAGACTGCCCCAAAACCCTCATTCCAGCTGTCCCATGGTCAGCAGGAGTCGAAGCAGCACTGCAGAGGCTGGGCTTCGTGGTTTGGAAAGTCAGGACCAGCTCCCTGGGATAATTATGCCCCTAATTCCTTTTGAAAGGATGGAAGTGTCTCCAATCCCATAAGGAGTCAGGGCCAGGGCAGGAGAACTCCCCGCTTTGCACCTGCAGATGCTCTGGGGCCCCTGCCCTGCAGTCCAGGCATGGTGTGACCCCCCCCACTGCCTCTGGGAATGCCCTGCAGAACTGCCAGGAGCAATTCCCACCAGGAAAACCCAGGGCTGCCCAGCCTTGCTCCCACATTCCCTATGGAAATAGGGAATAACAGTGTAGTAACATTGCCAGGGTTCATTGGCCACTTCATCCAGCTCTGGGAAGAGGCTTAGGGCTTCACCTGAGCTTTTGGGCACCTCCATCCTTCTCCAGGTTGGATCTACAGATATTTGAGACTGAGGTTCTTCCTGTGGGTGCTGGAGCCAAGCCCAGGAGCAGGGCAGAGGTGCCCAAATGCCTCAGAGCAGAGTCAGTGCTGGAGATGGACGTGCCCAGGCCATTGAGGGCTCCATTCCTTGTTCCCAGGTGCCAGGCTTTGCCCAGGGCAGTGCTGTGTGCTGGGGCTGAGGCTGCAGCTCCTCTCCATCCCTGTGTCCCCACGGAGCTGCCCGTGTGCTGATCCCACAGCTCTGTCAGGGAGCAAAGGCTTGGAGGGACAGCTGGCTCAGACCAGGAGTGTGAAATGGGGTAAGGAAAAAGGAATTTGGGCATCTCAAAATCTTGCCAAACACCCCCAAGCTTTGTGGTGTTTATGAAGAAAATGTTCCTGAGCTGCCTTGTGGTCTCCAAGGCACAGGGAGCTTCAGGCAAGAGCAGCACCCCCTGGGGGGGTGGATAAAGGCACTGCTGGGTCCCTCTTGGAGCCCTGGAGACACAGGGAGATGCCACTGGCTCCCGTTGCCTGGGACTGGGGACAGCATTGGCTCTGCTGGAGAGAGCCAGAATCACTTCACCAGAGCCTGTCAGGATTGAAAATATTACAAAATCACAGCAATTTCATTTGAGTTGCATCTAAGAAGAGGGGGAAAATTGAAGAGGGAGAGTCTGACAGCGTAGAAGCATCCTACTTCAATTTTGCTTTCAAATGGCTTCCCTTTTTGATGGTATTCTGTATTTATTGGATTCAAACAGACCTGGAGTCAAACATCCTCAGTGATCAAAATAAATTGGCAGGCTGAGGGGAGCTATTTTCTTGGAGAGTTTTTGTATCTCCAGGTTTCACCCCAGGTGAAATCAAGTTACCCATCACGAAAAGCTCCATGAAAGTGCCTTGTTCCCTGCTGTCCATCCCCTCAGCCCCACACACAGCTGGGCTCATTCCAGCAGCAGCTGCCCTGCAAGGAAGTGCTCTTCCCTTTCAGTCCAGAAGAGGGAATAAGTAAACAGATCATGCACGGGTTGGGACAGAGGCTGTGGGGATATTCCTGTCTCCTCTGAGCCCAGCAGGAATGCTGGCTACAACTCAGGCCTGAAGGGGAGGGCACCTGAAAAGACTCAGGAATTCATTGGTCTAAAATGGCTGTTTTCCACCATGCAGTGGAATCTGGAAGGGTTGTGGTGATAAAACCTCCACCTCCCCACCAGTGCCCCTTGCCCAGGAGTGAGACCTTACACTCCCCATCCCACCCTCAGCCAGCTGGGAATGCCACGGGCAGCAGCTGCTCAGGGATAAGGCCCAGCTTTATGGAATATCTTCACACTGAAGCCCCCGTGGCAGGGCATGACTGGGGCAGGAGGTGCACGAGCACCCTGGCACCAACTCCTTGTCCCCAAAGCAGGTCTGGTGTCTCCAACCACCCTCAGGTCCCCCCAAGGCACACGCTGGGTCTCCACAGGCTGCCACAGGCATTTGGGGAACCCAAGGAGCGTAGAAAAGTCACATTTAGGAAGCCAACCAGTTACTGAAACTAAGCACTGGCTGGACCTCAATGCCAGCACGGGCAGGACAGACTTACTGGGTCCAGGCTGGAAATCCTGCTCCAAACCACACTTCCCACCAGCCATCCCAGTCAGCCTCCCACTGTTCTTGTCACTTCTGCCAAAGATGCAGGACATCAGATGCAGATTTACTCTCAGCTACACACTTGGGTGATCATCCTTCCCTCTCCCCAGTTCTTCCTGGCTGAGCCCTTCCCTCTCCCCCCATCAATCTCTCATTCTTCCCATTCTTTTCAGCCACATCAGACAGTTCCAGGAGGCAGGACAGACTTTGCCTTCTGGAACAGCAAAGAGAGGAGAGACCAGCAGCATCACCTCTGACTTAGGCAGTGTGACCAGAGCCTCGGCACAGCAGGGAAGGCTGCTGTGTTCAGCTGGGGCAGCTGATACCAATGTGTGGGGTCAGAGCCCCTGGTTTGTGCTGCCTTGTGAAAAACCAGCTGCAGCAAGGGGGGAACGTGTGGGTCTCCAGGGAGTGGGGAATGCTCCTACTTTGGGTTAAAATGCAGCTCCAGCTTAAGAGAACAGGACGTAGGCATTGCCTGACTGGGGGGAGAGAGGTTTAAATTAATAAATTTGCCCTTTGTCCCAACTTTTCTCCACACACATCTTCTTGCTCCTCCTCGGGATAACCAGGTTAACACCCCTCTGCCAGCATCAACCTCTCCAGTGCCTTCAGCCCCCCAAATCTTCCTCCTGGGCCCAGTCCACACTCTCCATGTCCTGCTGGATGAGAGTCCCTAATGAAGGGGGATCCATTTATTTACCCTTGGTGGCCCTGGGGGCGCTCAGCAGCAACTGAGCAAGAGAGCAATAATAATGAATTAGCAGCACTAATTAACCCACGACGCCCTGGCTGTCTCTGCAGCGGCTACGACTTCGATTATGACTATTACAGAGACGACTTCTACGACAGGTGAGGCCCCGGTCAGGGGGGCTCTGTGGGGCAGGGCAGGGAGGGTTTGGGTGCGGGGGGTCCGGCCCGGCCTGCGGGGTGGGCTCCGCTGGCCCCGAGCACCGGGAAGGCTGCGGGGCTCGGGCTGGGGCAGCCCGCGGCAGGGCCGCCATGTCCTCCCTCTGCCTTCCGCTCAGGATCTTCGAGTACCGGGGCCGGGTGTCGCCGGTGCCGCGGGTGGTGCCGGTGAAGCGGCCGCGGGTCACCATCCCCCTGGTGCGGCGCGTCAAGGCCTCGCTCCCGGTCAAGCTCTTCGCCAGGTCGGCCGCCATCGCCAACAGCTCGGCCAAGCTCAAGTGTGAGTGTGTGCCCGGGCTGGGGACGCGTGTGGGGCAGCGTAGGGAGCTCCCAAAACCCCTCCGAAAGCCCCAAGCCCCTGGAAGCAGCAGCCCGGCTGCGGGGGTGCAGCTGGGGAAGCGCAGGTACAGCCTGAGCGTGCCGGAGCCTGGCCTCAGCCTGCCTGAAACAGCACCCACCGGCGTTCCTGGGAGCAGCCCCCCGGCTTCCCGGCCCGTTTCCCAGCGAGTTTCCAGCCTGGGGTTCCTCCGTGTTTTTTCTGCCCGCTCAGGAAGTGCCCTGGGGCAGGCGCGGGGTGGGGCTGCTCCGAGGGTGCTCTGCTGGGCACTGAGTGCCTTCCTTTCCTTCCTTCCTCCCTGCAAGTGAAGAGCAGCGAGCTGCAGACAATCAAAACTGAGCTGACACAGATCAAATCCAACATCGATGCTCTTCTGGGCCGGCTGGAGCAGATTGCTGAGGAACAGAAGCTGTCTGCAGGTCAGTGGGGTGCGGGGATGCCTCGGGGCTGGCCTTGGGCATCACAACTCCCTCCAGGCTCTGACAGTGAAATGTCAACCCCCAGGTTCCAGGGTGGAATGACAGGCCAAAATCACACACCAGAATTCCTGAAATTATGGAGTTGGGGTTTAAAATGATGAGGTTTTTTTTTTTCCTTTGTCATATAGTTTCTGTTTTTTTAGTTTGCTTTTTTGTTCTACTATTCTGTTTTACTCTGTCATAGCCTATCATATTGCATTGTACTGTATCCTGTTCTATCTTATGCTCTATTCTATTCTACTCTATTGTATTCTATTCTACTCTATTTTATTCCTTTCCCATTCCTTTCTCACTCCTTTCCTATCCTATCCCTATTTTATCCTATCCTATTGGAGTTCTATTCTAGCCTGTTCTCCTTTGTTCTAGCCTATCTTATCCTATCTTGTCCTGTCCTATCCTATCCCATCCCGTCCCATCCTATCCCATCCTATCCCTATCCATGTCCCCATCCTATCCTATCCTGCCCTGCCTGGCTCCCCCAGCCCTGATTTGGGGGATGTGGAACCTTCTCTGCCCTCTCCACGGTCTCCCAGGCCGCTTCCTCAAGATCAGCAGAGCCCCCCGCTGCAGGAAGCCCCTTTCCCTCACTGTTATTTCCCCACACGCCGGGTGGGGGCTGTCTGAGCCCGGGGTTCGGGCCGTGGCTCCCGTTCCCAGCCCTGACCCGGCTGTTGCCCCGCAGAGGCCCGGAAGAAGGCGGAGAGCAGCAAGAGCGAGGTGTCCCAGGAGGACACAGCGTCCGAGGCCGAGGCCAACGCGGAGGAGCCGCTCAACGGGGACGAGGGCGAGGAGGAGGGACTCGCACGGGAGGAGTGTGAGGATGAACTGGTAAGAGAGCTTGTGTGATACATCCCTGCAGCAAAGGAGTTCACTGGTGGGCCACAGCTTTACTGGAACTTGCTAAATCCCCAGGAGAAGTAGTTTTTCCTTCCTTCAAAGAAATTGCTGTATTTAAATCTGACTGTTGTTCACAGCTTATTCTTCCAGATCTCTCTGCTGCTTGCAAAAGTACTGCCTGTGCAAACACATGAAGTTGCTGAAGAAACATGGTTGGTTCTTGAAATTAAGACATTTATCTTTGATTTCACAGCTAGGAGTGGTTTAAACCACTCTGCTCTGCTCCCAAGTGGTTCTTAGATAGATTTAATCCAATGGCAAAGACAGGCTGTGTTAGATGAGCTGCCTTTGCAGTGCCCTTGCACCTGACCAGACATCCACAGAGTCACAGGAGGGTTTGGACTGGGAGGAACCATAGATAACTTCTCATGCCACCCTGCCATGGGCCCAGGGACAACTTCCACTAGCCCAGGGTTGCTCCAAGCCCCATCCAGCCTGGCCTTGGACACTGCCGGGGATCCAGGGGCAGCCACAGCTTCTCTGGGCACCCTGTGCCAGGGCCTCCCCACCCTCACAGGGAAGTTCCTTCCCAATAGCCCATCCATCTCTGCCCTCTGGCAGGGTGAAGCCTTGTCCCGTCTCCCCAGGCCCTTGTCCAAGGTCTCTCTCCAGTGGCCCTCATCCTATGGCACAAACCAAGGTCTGGCTGAGCCAGGGCACCCCCAGCGAGGGCAGAGCCAGCACCACTGGTGCCAGGCACACATCAGCCCCACTGCTCCTAGTCCTGCCCCAAACAGGGCTGTTCCTGGGGAGCCCAGTGACAAATCTGTGCCTTTGGATGGCAGCCCAGTGTTTGGATACAGCAGAGGGCATACCAGGCCCTGTCATTCATCCCAAACCAAACCTTTACTGAGAACAGGACCAGCTCCAGATTCAGGCTGAAGCCAACAGGGCTCCAGGGTAGAAGGACATGACCAGCCCTGAGTGGCCCCTGGAACAGCTCCAGCCCCTCCCCCCCAGCACTGGTGGCAGCAGAAGTGAGGATGAATCTCAGCCTCCCTCTCCTCTTCCTCACCCCCCATCCCTGAGGTGGCCATGCTGCAAATCCACAGCCTTTCCCATGGCCTAAAAGCTCCTCCAACCCCAAACACTCCCAGCTGGTTTGTGCTCCCCTACTCTGTCCTGCTTGAGCCATGATGGGTGAGGGCTCTGAACAGGGTCCTTCAGCTGTTCCAGGCCTGGAGCCTCATGTCTGGAGTCCATCAATCCTGCCAAATCTGAGGGGAGCTGCTTGAGGGGAGATGTCATTGCAGGCACTGGGAAGAAGAAAGGCACGAGCTCTGTGCCAGGAAAAGGAAGTCCAGGTTTGAATTACATCAAGGGAAACAGATGGTAGAAATTAGGGGGAAACTTGCTGATGTTAATGATGATAAAGCAGCACACAGCCTGTCAACAAAAATGTGCGTTTCTCTGTCATTGCTGGGGTAAGAAAACAGTGGAGAGACATCTGCTGGCAATTGTTTGGGAAGAGCTGGTCCTCATTAAGAGGAGAAGAACAAGCTGGTTATTTCAGCTCACATCTCTATTAATTTCTGTAACTCCCTGGTCCTGATGTGGCATCAAGACCAGAAATATTTCACTGCCAGCTTCAGGCAGGCTCCCAAGTGCTGTGGATGGTCAGGTCAGTGTGTGCAGGGCATGTGCAGGGAGCTGCTCGAGCCCTACGAGGCAGCTCAGAGTCAGCCTTTGTATTGCTCCTGACCTCACAGCACTGAGCACTTCTGAAGTGTCCCCGGCTCCTGAGGAGTGACTGCTTTGTCTCACATCCCTCTGGCTCACACACACCACTGTGGCTGTCACCACCTGCTGTCCATGGACACGGCACCCAGATGGGGTCCCTAAAATCCCTTTGGCTCTGGGGGGTGGGGGAGTGGCAGGAGAAGAGTCAGAGGTCACTCAGAGCTCATGGAGTTGATCGAGTTCTGAGCCATACATTTGGGTATGGAGAAGATTTAGTAAGTGCAGTTGGACTGGTGGTCAGTTCTGTTTACTGCACTTACTATGGGATACAAAGATCATTGTGTACGTGCCTTAAATGTCACACTTGTGCAGAAAACATCACCTGCCAGCCCAGCAATGCCTGCTGTCAGGTGAGGGGTGTCTTGAGGCATCTTTTCAAGGGGAGATCCCTGCCCACAGACAGCTGCTTTGGAGCGAGAGCTAAAGGTGTCCTGATGTGTTCAGGTACTTACAGCACACAGTGGTTGATTTGCAGTCAAATCTTCTTCTGTTTTCAGGCAGGTTTGGTCATTTATCTGCTCAGTCTGCATCCAGACCGTTTTTGGGGTTGGTGCTGGGAGCTCACTGGAAGTCTCACACAATAGGAGCCCAGATATCCTGGCCTCCTTGGCCTTCAGGGAAGTCTCACATGGGATTTTGCCAAACAGATCCCTGAACAATCCAAAATGGGCTCTCCTAAGTTCAGGGATTTGATCCTTCTCTTGGTGCTGGTCACTTCTCTCAGGTTATTCAGGTTCTGCAGCCAAGGCTTCTCTCCACCTTCATATCCCTGACCAGGTGTTCCTTGGCCATCAGGAACCAGAACAATGTTTCCCTTGGTCAGCTGGGTCAGGAACTTACTCTTGAGGCTCTCCAGAAGTCTCCTGTTTCTTGCCCCAGCCCTGCTCCTTGCCCCCAGCTGGCAGGGTGGTGGAGGTGCCCCATCCTGCAGCCCTCCAGAGGAGCCTCTGTACCTGTGGTGCCTTGGTGTCAGCCCTGTTGGGCTGTCCCTGACCCTTGCCCACAGCAAGGCCACCTTCCCTGCCTTTCAGGCTCAGCCTGTTCCCTTGCCTTTCCCTTTCCTTTTGGACTCCCTCATGTCCCCTGCAGACAACTGGATCCATTTCCATCCCTGAAATACTCCCCCTGTGCAGGAGGTTGAACACCCCTGCTGAGCACCCCGTTCTCCCAGCGACGCTGGCAGTGCACAACAGCTCCAGCAGCAAATTCCACAGAGAGCCACAAAGGCTGGAAAAGACTTCCAAAACCATCAAGTCAGTCCAACACCATGCCATGCTTTCCAAACCCCCTGCGTGGGGAGCAGTTCAGCACCATTATTGTGGTGTTTGGAGTGATGAATGAGTGTTACCATTCTGGAAAATGAGTTCTGCTGCAAGCTGGGACCAGTTCCTGCGCTCAGCAGCAGAATCGGGACACTGATTTGCCTCTGTGGACTGATGCACGCTGGCATCACGGGGCAGTTCCAGGGAACAAGAAACAGGATGAGAGGAAATGGCCTCAAACTGTGCCAGGGGAGATTTAGATCAGAGATCAGGGAAATTTCTTCACTGAAAGGGTGGTCAGGCGTTGGAACAGCTGCCCAGAGAAGTGAACATGGAGATGCTGGTTAATGGTTGGACTTGATGATCCTGGAAGTCTGTTCCAATCGAAATGATTCCATGAATCCATTACTTCCAACCCTAGGAGGGAATTACACACCCCAGGTCTGTTTGGCAGAGCCGTTTCAGAATAAGGAGCAGAGGAATTGTGTGGTTTTGCCTGGGCCTCTGTTGTGCCAGCAAGCACAGCCCTGGCCCCTGGTGTCCACACCAGGTGTGTTTTGTAGCTCTTCCATCACGCTGAGCACCCTGGCACTGCTCTCCCACACCAGGGGACCAGCTGGTGAGCACATGCGAGGTGTCACAGCATCCCAGGCAGGGCAGCAGGGGACATGGGGGATTGACTGACTGTGGTTCCTTTTCCCTGCAGGAGAACAGCCATTACACAGATGTGGAGGATGCCAGGCTACAGTAACCAGGTACAGCTCCCCTGCTGCTGATTCTGAGCCAAAGCTCTCGTTCTGTGCACGTTGGGCTGGGGGGTTGCTGCTTCAGGAGAGGCTCTGTTCCACTGATCCCCTGTGTCTCCCTGGCATGGAGCTTGGCTGCTCAGCTGGGTCACTGGCCAGTCCCTCACCCTCTTTCCTAAATGACCAGTCTCTGGGGTTCAAGGACAGTGCTGTAGCTCCCCTTTTCTCCTTGCAGCCCACCCAGAGAAGCTGTGAGCAACAGCGTGAGGAAAGCATGAGGCTAAACCCTTTCCTGGCACGTTGAGCAAGACAAGCTGAATGGAAGTGCTGCTGTCATCTCTACCTGGCATTCAAAGGAGAAACATGGCCCAACATCTTCCATCCATCTGTAAAGCAAAGGCAAAGAAAACTCATCCCCCAGCGGATCCCCACCACCCCTGCAATGGATTCGGAGCTCTGCAGCCAGAGGCAGGAGCCAGAGCTGCACAACCCAGAGCCACCACAGAGACCAGGAGAGCAGCTGTGTCCCCAAGGGAGCCAGAGGTGTTCTAGAGCTGCTTGCAGGAGAGCAGAGAGAACTCAGCCCAACCCAATAAAGACATTTTTCCTGTGCGAGGTGAGAGCCAGAGCATTTCCTGACTGAGGGAAAAATACTGTCTCAGTGTGGACAATCTGTGTTCCTGTGATGAAGATCCTGTGTTGAGTCAGAGGTGTGGGGTGAGCTGTCCTCCAGCACGGCCACCTCCTGTCACCTCTCTTGTGCCCCATGAGCTGCTGTGTGTCCAGGGTCACTTCCAGGTGGAAAGGAGTCGGTGCTGGAGCAGCTGCTGTGCTCTGGGAAGCTGCTTGAAGAGGGGAGCGGAGAGGAAGCTGCAGGAAAGCAAGTGATCCCAAGCAGGAGAAACCAAGCACACATCACCCTCGGTGGTCTGGTGTCCTCATTCTCCATCCTGTAAGGGCTGAGCAAGCCTCCGCTGAGTGAGGGGTGCCAGCAGCTGTGGATGAGACCCTTCCCTGGCTGCCCACATCTCCTCCTGCCCCGGTCAGGGCACGGCAGGAGAGTGGTGTGGCAGCTCCTGCTCCTGCCTGAGCTCCAGCCCCAGGGTGACGGCGTGCCCGGGGCTGGGGACAGGGAATACCCCGAGCACGCTGTGTGTGGGTGTGCCAGCACCCCCCTGCTCCCCAGATCCCAGCTGCTTTTGCCCCCTGCCCCGTGCTGTGAGCAGAGGGCTCATCGTGGGACCCCTGCACCCGAGAGGCCTCAGCCGTTCTGGTTTCTCCTTGCTGGCCTTGTCCCGTTATCCCGGGGTAGGCGGGACTGAAACTCCCGCAGCACTTTATTCCCAGCTGGTGTGTCCTGCTCGCCCCTTCCCCTCCAGAGCACACACACACATCAGTTCTTGGAACCCAGAGCGCTGTACACACCTTCCCCTTGGCCAATCCCTCCCACACCACACCTGGCCCCGGGTGGCCCTGAGTGCTCCAACCTCATCCATGGCATCTCTTGGAAGGATGAAGGGAAAACAGCTCCAGGGGTGACACTTCCTCCCCTGGTGCCATCCTGGAGCACACATGGCTCTTGAAGCACAAAGTTTCCTTTGCATTTCTTGGTTTGGGCTGCTTGAGGAGCGCTTGAAGGGAGAGCCGTCCTTCCCCTGTGGTTCCTGTGCAATGTCTGCACTGTGCTGTCCCCGGCTGTTCTCCAGGCCTGGAGAGATGAGCTGCAGGTGTGGCTGTGGACTGACTGTGATGCTGATGTTTGGGAGAGAGGTGACCTTGTACATACAATCCTGTATAATAAAAGAAAGAAATCTAATCTCCTTCCCTCTCTTCTCTCTGCCCTACACACACACTTGTGTCTTCTGTTCCAGACAAGGCTTTTTTTCCCTTTCCAGGCCTCAGCTCTGTCCACAGGATTTGCTTTCCCTTGCACAAGGTGTATCCCACTGGGCTGAGCAAAACATCTGCGTTCACAGGGGCTCTGGGATTTTCCCCTGGAGGCTTGGAAGCTTCTTTGATGCAAGAGAATAGGGGCCAAATCCTGGCCTGTAATCTCTGGACTTTGCACTGGTCCAGCTCATAACAGACTGGGAAAATCTGGCTGCTTTTCTGGTTTGCACAAGCCAGCAGTGCCAAAAACTGCTCCTTAAGCACAGCGTTGCTCTGGTTGGCACCAGAGTGGTGTCAGGAGGGACCAGTGACCACACAGGGAGAATCCCAGAATCCCAGAATGGCTGGGGTTGTAAAGGACCTTAAAGATGATCTCCTAGGGACACCTTCCACCAGACCAGGTTTCTCCAAGGCCCATCCAACCTGGATGGGTTCTTTGTGGCTGAGCTGCCTGAGTTTATGGTGAGTCTGAGATGTTGGAACATCCACCTGTTGGTCCATCCTGCAATCAGGCAGCAGTTCCCTTCAACATGAGAAAAGCAGCAGCAGACTGATGGCTGCGTGCCTTTGTGGCTGAAAGGAGGAACAACTGGAGTGGGGGAATAAAACCCCAAAACCAAACCAAGTCAAACTGGCTGTCAGAAGATGGAAATTCAGTCTGCTGAGCCATGTACCCAGCCCTGAGGTGCTGGGGCTGGGGCTGGGTCACTCCAGCACAGCTTCAGAGCACGGCTGAGGTCTCCCAGCAAACTGCTTTGATTTTATCCATTATCTTGAGAGGAGAGCGAGGGACTGGGGGAGCTCTCAGGCCCCTGTCGGGCAGTTCCCGCCTCTCCTGGCTGTCGGTAGGGCCCCAAGGAGAGGAGTTCTGGGTTTTGGTGCTCACCAAGGTCTGTCCGTGATGGTGCAGAGAACCCACACAGGGAGGCGAGGGGGCAGCAGGGGGTGGGAAAGGGACATCCCCGGCCCCTTCATGCACCCTCTGGGCCATGAAGCAGCTGCAAAGCTCCCTGCTGGCTCCAGCAGGAGAGGAGTGGGGGGCCAGGAGGGGTCACCCCTGCTCCGAGCACAGCTTTCCCACAGGCCCATTTAGGCTGGAAAAACCCTCTAAGGCCATCCAGTCCAACTGCCCCCAGCTCTGCTAAGGCCATCACTGACCCCTGTCCTCCAGTGCCAACCTGCAGGGATGGTGACTCCACCACTGCCCTGGGCTGCTGTTCCAATGCCTGAGCCCCCTTTCAATGAAAAAACTTTCCTTAATATCCAACCTAAACCTCCCCTGGCACAGCCTGGGGCCATTTCCTCTTATCCTATCCCTTGATATCTGGGAAAAGAGACCCCAGCCACATCCCATTAAGGAGGGGGATTCAGCCCTGCTGTTGTTGCTGATTTGTTCACAACAGTGTTTTTTATTGTCTTCTATGGCAGTAGCCAGATTAGGTTCAAGTTGAGCTTTGACCCTTCTTATTTTCTCCCTGCATAGCCCAATGACACCCTTTTAGTTGTCCTAAATTGCCTCCCTGTTCTTCCAAAAGCCGTAAATTCTTCTTTTTTTCCTCAGTTCTAGACAGAAGTTAAGCCAACCCCTTTTTCTTCCCCGTCTCATCTTTTGGCTCATAGGCACAGGCAGCTCCTGGGCCTTTAGGGTTGGCCTGGCTAACAGAAAGATGTGTGGGGTCCTGCCCAGGACTGGTTAAACATCTATGACACAAAAAAAGATGCATCAGATCCCACGATCTTTTGAATGAATGTAGAGGGTCCCACCCTATATGCACCCAACCTCCTTTTCCACGGTCCAGCATCCCCAAGGAGTCATTCCCTATAAATGGTCCCTGCCCTGCTGGCATGTGGGAGGACAAGGGTTGGGCCAGTCCATTCTCTCCAGAATAACCCCATAGGCAACAATTAATTCAACATCTGCGTGGTCTGAAGAAAAATGACCAACATAAACTGAGCAGCTCAGCTGAATGTACACACTCGCCACAGTGTGAGCTGGAAAAATGGAAAAGGCCTCTGTTAAAGCCTTTCCCAACCACCCACAGAGGGAAGGTCCCATTCCCAAGTGTCCTGGACCTCACCTGGCTTCTCACTTGGGCTGCTCTGTTTGCTGCCATCCCATCAGTGGCAAAAGCAGTGTGGTCTGGGTTAGAAACAACCCCAAAGTCTCAGTGCCTGCTGCCTAGGCTGTACTTCTGCAGAGGAAATGGGAACGTCTGAGACTGGTGACACGATGGGATGGGATGGGATGGGATGGGATGGGATGGGATGGGATGGGATGGGATCAGCAGATGTGCAGAAAGTGCTCTGGTTTTCCCACGCTGGCCTGGGCAGGCATTAGAGCAGCAGAGCAGGGTTACTCCAGTCCCAAATGCACTTTCCAGGTGCTTCTGGACTGGGGGCCAAAATGCCTGCATTTATGCACTGAGTCAGGAAATGCAACAAAAACCCTCCCTGACTTTAATAACTCCCATTAACTTTGATGAGCATCACAGTTCCAGGCCGTGCAGCACTTTGGGAACATTTCAGTCACTGAAGCTGTAACGGGGCTGTTCTTTGTAAGAGGCAGTTGCTGTGTCTGTCACAGTGGTCGTATCCCTCCTGCATTGTCTTGTTAGCTGCAGGAGGTTCAGTTCCCTCTTTTTCCTCTTCTCAATCAAGTTTTGCAAACATTTGGAGATGTGGTCAAGAACCCCACGGGCTCCTGGTGGAGTCTGTCCATCCTCTGGCAGGAAAACCCCCTGAGCCTTGCGTGGGGACAGCGGTACTGGAGGGACTCGGCCACACAGGGACTGCTCTGCCTGCCCTGGGCAGGGGGCAGGGCTCAGGATGGGCACCCTGCACTGGCTCAGCAAGAACCCTTCCGGTTCAGCACCTCGCAGTGGCCGGGTTTCCTCCCAGGCAGGGGGGTGGTTTCCTCTGGCAGGCTGGCCCAGGCACGAGGGTGCAGAGTCCCAGCACTGCCAACACTCAGAGCTTCCTCCTGCTGGGTGAGCCCGAGCCAGGTGCGGTGAGGAGAGCAGGTCTGGCAGCTCAGCTGGGACATCCCCTCCTGCTCTGCACCCTGTGCCTTGGCCCAGCTTGGGCCTCCCTTCTGTCCACACTGGCCAGAGCATCCCTGTGCTGACCTGGGCCAGCTCACGAGTGGCCCCTGTGCCCGTGGTGGCTCCAGGGGGACAGAGGGGCTCCAGCCCCAGCACACTCCTTCAAGCCCACAGATTTTCTTGGCCAGGGGCAGCATTTAAACAGAACAAAGAGTAGAGAGAAACAATGTGCTTCAGCACACAGTTTAAATGAATTTTGGGGAAGTGATGAAGGTCTGAAATTAAAAACAAACTGCCATGTATGGAATATTTGAGACTCCACGGGCAGCCCCAAGCAAGGGCTTTCCCTCGACAGCACCCACAGCTTCGAGCACAAATCACCACATCAGGAGAAGCCCAGGGCTGTCTGCACAGCTCCTTCAGAAGAACAGAGAAAGCAACATCTCCCTCTATTGTCTGAGGGTGTCAGAAAGTGTGGGGACAAGGCAGCGAAGAAAAATGTTTTAAGCTTCATTTCAAATGAGCTCACATTTCTCAGAACTTAATCTTTTCACAGCCTTGGTGGGGAAAAAGGCAATTTTGGTGCTGAACAAAAACAGCACAAGGTCTGCAACAGGGTCTGAGGGCCATGAGCAGCATAGAGACATTTCAGTCCACAAAACGAGAAATGTAACTGCAAATTTATTTTTCACTTGCCTTCTGTGCTTTATTTTCAAAATGAATCACATCCAGCTTTCCTCCTGTAATAAACCACCTGACCCTGGTGACAATCAGGGCACAAACTGCTTTGCCATCAGTCCCACAGTCCTGCTCCCCCAGTGCAATGCTCTCACACTGAAGAAAGAAATACACCAAACTTAGGGGATAATTACCCAAAGCAGGGCTGGGGGAAGAAACAATTAATTTTAAAACTGATGTGCTTTACTACAGAATGTAGAATTCAGAATGCTGTTTCTGTTAGAAAATGGAAAACTTCTGTGAGCCTAGAGACTGCTGTGGGAGATGCAGTGGGCTGAAGAGAGAGGGAGGGAGGAAGGGATGCACCACACATTTCTGGTGGGTATTGGGCAGAAAAATGCTTCCCACCACAGAGGTGAAGTGGTAAAGTGCTTTATTTCAGAATTATGCAGGTGTTTGCAATGTGCAAGAAGGAAAAAGGATGAACAGCAAGCTCAGGCAGCAAGGAATGAGCCTGGCCTTGGAGACAAGGGCAGAGGGAAGCGAGAAAGTGTTTTTCTTCCGGTGAGGAAAACCCAGTTCCTCGGGTCTGTTGGGCAGCAACACATTTCCAGGGACAACTGGTATTTCTGCTTCTGTGTAAAGAACTGCTCCTGTGGGCTTGGGGCAGCCACTTGGCAGCCACTGTGGGTGGAGGGCATGTGGGCATGCACAGGGCTCTGCACGGGACACTACGGGAATGTTTATGTGGAGCTCATCTAAAGCCAGGCACGGTGAAACACCTGCAGCAAATGCAGTGTTCAGGCTTTCTCCAAAAACTAAAGAGTGGCTGAACAGCCTCTGGAGGGGCTTCCCTGTCTTTATCACTGAAACAGATAAAATAATGAAAGAGCTAAACTAGTGACTAAAAAGGGCTAAAATAATGAAAGAGCTGCAAACACCAAACTTCTTAGCCCAGGGACTGGAGCCAGGTGAGGTCCCTTCAAAACAAAGGCTTGTCCAGGTGAGATAATGTGTCTTAAGGATCAGCACCAGCCCTGGAATTTGCTTCTCTGTAGGAGGGAAAGATGTTTCACTTTAGGAGGAGGATATTTCCCTGTAACATCATCCTTCAAAAGACTTTTTCCTCCTCCTATCATGAGATCCTTTAAGCAACTGATCACATCAGAGCAACCTTTTTGCTCCCTCAGCTCTCTGTGTTTGAGGGAAAGGACACAGGGAGTTGTGCTCCTTTCTGTGCCATAGGACTTTACTGTTTACCCAAAACCCTTTTAGCTATGAACCCAAACTGGAGCCACTTGAGTTTTCCCCAGGTGGACAAACCCCTGAAACCAGGGCAAGCTGTTGTTGGAGGCCAGGAAGTGGAGAATATTTGTTTGCCTGATATATCTGAGATAAGGCCAAATAATTGAAGATCAGGAGATGAGCTGCTCTCAACCTGATCCCGAATCACCTGCTGAACCTGGCCCTGAGCCATCTGTAAAACCTGACCCTGGGTCAGCTGTAAAGCCCCCAGGGATAATTTATACCCCCCTGTACAGTTCTCATTATGATTCACAGCCCTGCAATAAGCTCCCAACACTTCTGGAAACGTTACAATCCACTGAAGTCTGAGTTGGGACATAGAAATAGTGCATAGATTCTCACAAGGTGAAAAGGTGAAGGTTTTGGGGATTGTTATTGTAGTAAGCTGATAAGAGAATTCAAAATGGTGGAGTGATGCAGCTAAAATTCCTTCTTTCTTTTTTCTTCCCATGAGTCCATGTTCTACTGAAAAAGTATTGGACAAGTTTTACAGCATTTCCAGAGTTACAAATAGATTTGTTACATGGACATTGGTTTAAATCTATAAACAATAAGTTACGTTGGTTTTGGTATAAAAAGGGCTCAGAAAATGAGAAGCCATTATTCTGGTTCTACTACTCTTCTCCTGCACTGTCACTTTGTAGTTTTAGTTTGCTGAAATGCAGATAAGATAAATAAACAACAAAGAATTCAAGCATTCAGCCTTTGCACTTCTCTACCTGCGATACCAGCACGGACAAAATTCCCCGAGTCTGTCCTGATAACGAGGCCAGGACGGGACAGCTGTGAACTGCCCAATGTCCCAATAAATGCAGAGACCAGAATGAGGAGCAAAGCCAGACAGGTCCAGCCTCTCCCTGGCTGCCCCCATGGCCACTGAGAGAATCCAACCCTCTGCAGACTCCAGCTGTGGTTACTGCTGCAAAAATCCAGGGAAGGTTTTCCCCAGGACAGGCTTGTCCTGATACCCCTGGGCCCTGGGTCCTCTGCTACTCTGGCAACGAGGCACTGACCTTCACCATGGCAGGAACAATTCAGAAACAGAAAATGCAGCAATCCTGCTTTTAGGAGCAGGAGAGGCTTTGCAGTTTGCTCTCCATCCAGACTGAATGTGAACTGGTAAATTCTTGTGCAGCTGCTTTCTGTTCAACATCTGTGTTCACATCATTCTCAAAGCCTGGCCTCTCACCTTCTTGGATACTATTCCAGTAATCTGGAGTAAACCTCTAGGGAAAAACTGAGCACAGGGGCAGAACAGAGAGTTGGAGAAATGTTATTTAGAAGATGACCAGATAAATTCTGATTCTCAGCTGTCAGCTGATCACATTCATCTTCCCATTTTCCTGACTTTCAGGAACATCCAGCTGTTTCTATTCCTGTGCCTCCTCCACCAGCCACCACCACAGGTCTTTTCACCTGATGAAAGCTCAACACCCCCTGCAACTCATGACAAAGCTTGTCCTGGTAGCAGCAGCTTTGAAAATCTGCTTTCCTCTCCTTGCAGACAACCCCAGGTGCCGCAGCCTCCCTGAGAAGCTGCCCCAAACCAGGGCTCTCAGGGTGAGGTGGCTGTGCCTGGAGGACACACTGCACAATGCCACACTCCTGGCACCAACCAAAAACTTCCAGCTCTCAATGGAGACATTTCATAAATGCTCCTCCTCTACCCCAGTTGTGGTTACAAAAAGTGATTAAATTCTTGCTCTGGCCAGAAGCTCCCAGCAATGGAGTTTATTCTGATTTTCATAGAAGCCACCAGTGATTTCAGCAGAACAGAAGCACAGGAGCCCCAGGGCAGCTGATCCCACTGGACTTGTGCTGAATTAGGGAATGAGATGTTCCCATTCTCTGATTACCTCAGGGATGTGAGCATGGTCCCCAACCTTTTGAGCTGCCACCACCTGAGAGTGGAGATAAAAGCTTGTCCTGGCAGAAGGGGGGGATAAAGAAATTATTCTTCCAAGGCATCAGTAAATCTCAGGCTGACTGACCACAAGAAGCCATTCTCCTGCCTGGTTCTCCCAGCTCCTCCAGGGACAAGTCTCAGATGATTTTCTCTTGGATGTTCTGGGCTGGAAGGTGTTTCACCTTCACTGCTGGGAAGGAACAGCCCTGCAGTGCTCAGATTACTTGGATCAGGTGCAGAACTGGGCATGGCAAAATCCATGAAGAGAAGCAGCCCAGCTCTTGTTCACCCAGGGCCTTTCAGTACCTTAAATCTGGCTCCCACATCTCCACACTGACAATTTTCAGCTCAGAGAGGGAAAAAAAACCATGGAGAAATACAGCTCTGCCTCCAGAAAGCTGTCTGCACACAGACCCAGGGCAACCACAGCTACCACCTCCTTCTTCCTCTGTTAAGAACTCCATCCTTGAGCTGCTTTCTCACAGCCAGCTCAAGTAAAAACTCTTTTGCCTCTGAACCCAACTGCACTGCAAACTCACATCAGCCTCCTAAGAGGCATTTGTGTTCATACAACACTTTTTGAATGTACTCTGGAAGTTTTTTCTAAGAAAAATAAAGCCCAACCAGTCTCTGCTCCTAGACACAGACTGTTTCTGCATTAGGGAGGTCATGCCACAGTGAGATCTGAGCCCACAGTTCAGGATGGTGCACTCAAATATTGGTCATTAAAAGCCCTGAGGGTTTCCTGCACAGACTCAAAGCACATCTACAAAATACACCTCTGAAAGTCTCCTGCAAGCCAGAGCTCACAGCTGAGAGGTTGGAGCAATTATTTATTCCTTTATTAACTTTGGATCTTTTTGATCCAATTTTTCTAAATCAAACTTTTCATTCAAAGCACTGAAATACAGCACAAACTCAAGGCCACACTGTATTTTTTTAAGTATGTTAAAGGTATTTGACCCAGGGAAAAACAAGCATTTTAGAACAAAGTATCATTGTTCTTGAGCTATTTTAGAGTGTCCCACCAGCAAGTCACCAGAACAAAAAGGCAACTCGCACTTCTCCAAGTTTTACTCCCAACAGGAGATTCTTGGCTAGAGGAAGAAACAAGAATACAACAATGATGTTACAAGAGGCACTGATCCTGGCTTTATTCACTTTAAGATACATCCAACATTGTTATAGCTCACTTGAAATTCAAAATGCTTTTACGAAACCAACCATAAAACCTTGATTTTTCACCTTACAGTGCTGTCAAAAGTTTTCAAATAGCAAGTGAGTGACTTCCCAGCAATACTGTGCTCTGTGTTAACATACAAAGGTTAAAACTTAGTAGAAACCCTTCAAGTTGTGGTGTTTTCTGTATTGCCTTCAGAAGGACCAGTTCCTCTGCAGAGGAGGCTGCTCCCCTGACCTGCAGGGGTGGGTGCTCGGGGCCCTGAGCTGCTGCACCTTTCCCTCCCCCTGGAACATTTTGGCAATCAAGTGACAACTGTCCCCACTTCTGCAACCCAGGGGGGAACTTCACTCCCTGTTTGCATTTTTGTACTCCCCAGCTGGAACAATCTCTACACCAAACCCAGTGAGGACAGCACCGGGTGTCCCCTCGAGGTCACTGACACTGCCAGCAGAGGAAGTGCATGGGAAGATCCTGAAGCACAAAGTGTTAAGTTGGAACCCAAATTACTCAGCAGTGTCCCCTGCAAATTCAAGATTTATAGAAGACTGTGTTACAGCCACCATACAATGACATTTAGACCTACTATGGTTTTGTTTTTTGCTGCATTTAAATTCTTTTTAAAGTGATGAAGAGTGCAGGACTTCAGAAATATAAACGTTTCTCTATTAGAAATTGCAAAATTTAGTACTATGACACTATGAAAACTTACAGTACAGTTTATTGATTCTGTGTTAAGATTCAGCATCAGTCTGGTGTCTGAACTCTCTCAGAGCTATTTTTGCCTAATTAAGCAGTACCAGCATGCCCTGACCTCGTGTCTGTGCACAATGCACCCATGGCTGTACAAGCAGGAGCAGGGCTCCTGTTGGCCTGTCAGCCCTGGGATTCTGTGACTGGTTTCTCTGTTTCATGACAGCAGAACTAAAATAAGCCTGTTATGTAAAAGCAAAATAACCTTTATCTTAAAACTTCATTCTGGGTCTTGGACATAGCTCAGTAACATGATCTGCAGAACAACACACCAACCATTCCCACCAGTGTTTGAAGAAGAAACTGAAGGAAAAATCCAAATCCAAGACACTCACTGTTATAGTATCTTTAATTTATCTTGTGTTTTACAGAAGTCTGAATGGTTTAAAAAGCACCTCCTTTCCCACCACGCTCCTTACAGTTGGTAAAATATATTCAATGAGCAAATGTATGTGAACAGCTTGAGGATCTGCATCTTGCAAGGATTTCACAGACCAATCAATCAAAAGCCAAATTTCTTGTCGTTTTTACAACCTTGCTTTAATACAATGGTAAATCCACTCCGATTGTAAACCTGTCCAGTCCCATCTCCCCTGATCACTTGGCCACCTGCAGTGTTGCTGAGCAAAGCTAGTTAGCTTTGGCACGGAGCTGGGCCCTCTTGCCTGTGACAGCCTGGAAGCCTGTTTTGATGCTGGCCACGGAGCAGCGGGAGTGGCAGGTCTCGCACTGCAGGAAGTATAGCCTGGTGTCCTTCTGCAGGATGGTGTCGGGGGAGCGGCACGTGTGGCAGGTGACGTACTCCTCTGCAGGGAGGCAACAGGCACTTAACCCACAGCAGCAGCAGCAGCAGCTGTGCAACAGCTCTCCTGGAAAGCTGTTTCTCATTATGAAAACCTCAAAGTTGGCCCTGCTTAACCAAGAAGGGGTTTCTTGTGGTATGTTATGCACTGACAGGGGTGTTTGAAAATTAATAACCAGGACAGGCTTCCCACTGATGCTCCCTGGGTTCCTCTGCTGGAGCAGCATTCCCAGGTGTCAGTACTGACACAGCAGCAAAGCAGGAGTTTTGTGACACATAACCTGAGTCCTCTGACCAGCAGCGACACACACAGGCTGCACCTGTCAATTCGTGGGTACAGCAGACTGCAAAATTAACAATTACTGCTGTTGTCCACAGTCCTCACCAAAGCCAAGATACGAAACTCAGACATAAACAAGCAGTTCTCAAGTGCTCTGTTTTCCTTGTCTTAGTGCAGGACTGAGTACAGCCCATGTGCTCTAACCATGGCAGAACCACCTGTATTTGCATTATTCCATGCTAAAGGAAAGTTGTGGCTCCTCAGCCTCCCCCTGGGCCATGCATGGGCCCCTAGGCATCACAAGGGGCCTGAGAGAAATCTGGAGTGGGAAAGGAAGTTTTTACTTACTGATATATCTTCTCAAGACATTTTCTATCTGTTTTTGCTGGAATCTTCCTTTGATTACCAGTTGGTTGTTACCATCTATTGAACCACTAATTGAAAAGAGAAAATCAATTATTTCATTTGGAGGTGTGAAGCATTAAAACAAACCAGGAACATGAAGTAAGATAAGGATGTGTTCTTCGAGAAGAGCACAGCCAGAACTGCTTTGTGGCAGAAAAAAATGTAAAATTCTGAGGTATTTAGGGCTACTTCCTACAGGAAGTGTTGCCCAGGCACAGCCCTCACCTGCTTATCTCATGGGAGTGAAAAAGACCATTCCCTAGGAATTAAGAGTTTCCCTCTGTACCTCCTCATTAAAATGTTCTCTCCTCAATCACCCAGCACAGCACTGAAGTGCAGGGAACAAAAGCTCCATGTTCCAGCACATGTATAAAGATCTAATCCCAAAACTTTTCTATTTCATCAATATCAACTCTAAGTGCACCCAGAGCCCAGCAGCCTTACCTTGTACCCAATTCTGCCAACAAAAATGCCAGGAGATGTTTTGGCTGACGATGTAATCTAAAAATAAAGTAAGGAAATATTTAACCTTCCCCCTTCAGAGAAGTTTGGTGTTTATACAGGACTGGCAGTAAAGTCAACTTAAGTTACCAAGTTTCAAAGGGAGCAGTGCCAGAGGGTCTGCACCAAAGAGGACACACCCACAATGACTGAGGACACAAGAAACCTCAACAGTCCACACAAAAAATCTCCCACCATCACCACCAAACCAAACTCAAAATTACAGCAACTAATGAACAGAATTTTTCTATTAGAGATTTTTCATTCCTACAGTCCAATCCCCTGAAAAAATATTAGTAGCTACCATTAAAAACTCCCTTTAGTGCACAACCCAGACCTTCAGCAGGGTTTCACCAGGCCTGTTTTCTGGGACACTTATGATACCCATCAGATCTGCATTCCCAGAAGTGCTCACAAAGAACAGAGCTGTCTTCACAAGATGTAATTAAGACATAAATATCACTGCAGAAAACACTTGGAGAACATTACTGGAGTCCCCACCATTTACTGAGAGAACAGTATTTGTAGTCAGCTCAAATTAGAAAGAACTTTTCCCACCCTTCTTCTCAAGACTTGCACATAAATATTACTGGTGACCTAACTTGATAGAAGCCAATGAACTCACCAAGTTTCAGCCCAAGAGCCCATGTACCATTTTCATAATTTAAGTATAAAATTAGAAATTATCTCAATAAATCATTTTCAGAAATATCTTCTCACAGAGAAATGTAATGAGCTCTCTGACTGAAATAGCTTCCACTCCTGGTTTGCCACAGCCACTTGCCAAAAACACTGCCTTCAACACAGGAGCACAGAGCAGCGTATCCATCTGCTATTCCTGGGAAACCCAAAGAGGAAACTTACAATTTGCAGATATCTGTGAAGTTGACAAAAGATGTTTTCTTGGTCCCTACTCTCACAACCTGCGGGGGCTTCATGACAAATTTCCGCTTCTCTCCAGCCACCATGTCCGGGTTCTTTTCCCGCATGATATTAAAAACTCTGTTGAGCAACTGCAAAACAAGGGATTCACACCCACGTGAGCATTTGCCATGTCTCAAAGTACCTCACCTCTAAACCCCACCTGAAACAGCATTCACAGTCAATATGAGACTACCTTTGCCTAAGAGCATTTCCCCACCTGCTTCAGAACACAACTAAAATGTTCTGATAAATGCAAAATCCCAACACTGCTTCCCCAAGGATTTGCTCTGCCCATGGCAGAGGTGTTTGAACTATGACCAATACTGCCCCATATGAGAATTACTGTGATAGAAGACATGCTTTGTTAGCTGTCTGCTCATGAGCTTCTGACTGCAAGTCCTTTACTTTGAAGTTAGAAATTGGAAATACGAGCATAAGGCTCTACTGATGCAGATGAACATGGAAAATATGTTTTAGAAGTCTCTGGAACATTACCTCATCATATGTGTAGTCCCTTTCTGAGCCTGCCCACGCAGGTCCTGACTGAAGGCTAAAAGAAATTCCATCATCTTTTTTGCTATCTTCATCCTCAAATGCTGTAAAGAAAGTTTTTGGTGATTCATTAAGAAACATTCTTTAACCTCAGGCTTACACAATTTCTAAAAGGTACACAGAAGAAAACTCCACTAAGATCTGGACTCAAGTCTTCTCTGTTTGTCAACAAGGGACACCAGCACTCATGGGAAATTTATACAGTGCTTTTATACAACACTCTTCTGATAAATTTTAGATAAAAAAGGCACTTGAACAGAACTTATTCACAAGGTGGACCACATTTCACTTTTGACATCTCACTGAGCTAGGTTATACCTTCATCCTTCTCCATTATCTCATCTTCATCTGGAAACTTCACATTCTTCTTTTTCTTCTTTTTATTGCCCAGCATGATATCAAGGTCATCTTCAGGTTCTACTGTCTCTGGCACATCTCCTTCAATTTTCAATTCCTACGAAGAAGTAAGACTGGAGTTTATCCAGTGTTAAACACAGGGCCCCCCACTGCATAGCATCAGAAATAAACACCAGCTGCACACTGCAGAGGTGAATACTGGTAACAGCCCTGAAACCCAACAGGACAGAGTGGAATTCCAGCATTTACAAGAGAGCCCTGTACTGCTGCCATGAGCAGGGCCAGATTTGCACCTTCTGGCTTAACTTCTGGCTAGCCAGGAACAAGGTCAGGCTACACTGAAGGGCAGCAGCCATCTGAGGGCAGGAGAAACAAAACACCCTTCATGGCAGGCAGTAAGGGAAAGCAAAGCTGTGCTACTCCCATTTGTTGTCTCAGTTCTGCACGCTGAAAGAACACAGAGCAAGTATTTTGTCTTCTGGGGTGGATCAGAGGAACATTTTCTTCCCCAAAAGGCAGAATCTGAAGAGGAGGTGCACACATAATGTAACATTTCTCTGTCCTCTTGCTCTCTGGGCTTGCCAGTTACACTGACATGTGATACAAAAACACTACTTGGAATAAAACTTGAGAAGAGTAAAAATATCTTGTACACCTTCAGGAACACAGCACAGTAGCCAATCCTTTCTAAAGAAAACACCAGAGTGAAAACAGATTTCTTGGCAGATATGTGCACTTTATTTGAAGGGCTGGCCTTTAGAGGACTGTTCTGTGTGTGCCTTCTGACACCTAGTTACCTCTCTAACCCCAGAAGACAACTAACCTTGAGGTTAATCAACCCTTCCTACACACTGCTGAATTATTTGCTCTTTGTGCAGAGCAAGCAGGTTTTTCCACTTCTGGACAAAAAGCCCAGGCAGGAGCAACATGTTCATCAAAAAAAATGAAAGACGTGTAAAGTTTAATTATGAACTGCACTAGAACACGACAGGCTTGAAACAACTCCTGCATTGCCAAACTCAAGAAAATGAAAGCAAGAGAGTTTTCAGCCATAGTCAAGTTATGTAAACAAACCTTTACACCTTCTTCTGCTTCATCTATATCAAATATCTTTTTTGTTTTTTTCTTCTTTTTCTTTTGATTGAAGAAGTTTAAATCGTCCAAGTCATCTGTTGTATCTAAAGAACAAAGGATTGCCTAAAGAAGTGTAACTGCAGAAACAGTTCAGACATTAAGGTTTCTAATATACATCCAAACCTTTAAAACATTACAGGAAGACATGAGCAACAATCTGTAACCCCTGTGGATATCCTTCAGGTTTCGAAGAGATCATTCCCCTCTGCCCCAAATACTGTTTTAGATTCTGCATCTTCTAACTGTGTCTTTTGATTCTTTAAATGTTTAAATCTTTCCTTCTGCTGTACAAGATAAATTAGTCCCTTTTGTCATTAGATATGCTGGGACAAAAAAAAAAAAGAGAACTGTAGGAGGAAGGTACAGTTTCTTTGGTCTACAGTAGAAGCCAATTTTATCAACAAACAGGATTTAAGTTAATGGCACTCTGAATTAGGTACTCTTGAAATGACATTGGCCTCAATTTAAAAGGCAAGGTTTTATACACAATCACACACTTATTTCCTGAAAGATTCCAAAGAACACTCTGGTTGTAACATTCAGAATTGTCCAAAAACTAGAAACTCCTTTAACCATGTTTCTGTTATTCTCACTATTGCTTAAATGTTCAAATGATGAAGAGCCATAATTGTGGAGTTACTGCAACAACTGCATGTGGAAGATTCAAAACTCCACAGTATTTTAGAGAGTCTCATTCCACTGCCTCATACAAAGGACTGGTTAAGTCAGAAAAATGGAAATTACATTAGCCCCAGGGAGCTTGGGGATGTCTGTGAATGTGATTCCAAGCAGGAGGGCCATCTGCCCTCCAAACAGGCAGCAGAGATTACTCACAAATCTCTGAACAAACCAGGGCTCTGGCATTATACTCTGGGATGCAAAATCCTTGAAACGGGCCTTGTAGTCTCAAAACAGCACCTGTGAGTTTATCTACATGGATTCACTTTACCTTTCTTCCTGCTGTCTTCTTCATCTGCTTCAACATCTTTGTCTTCTGTTGGCTCTGGTTCAACTTCCTTTGTTTCTGATTGCTGAGTCTCTTCTATTTGTGTGTCTCCTCCCTCCTCATCCAGCATGAAGGGCTTCTTCTTTTTCTTCTTCTTCTTGCTCATAGTAGGATCGAAAATCATCTGTAAAAGTCAAGAGTTCCTTAGCAGTTCAATAATCACCCCTTATTTAATATTTATAACACTTTTTCCAAGCTGGTCCTCGGCTTCAACCTCAACTGTGTCAATTACAAGGGAAAACTGACAGAGTTCAAATCTTCTGCTACTTTTCCTGTAGTCCAAGTTTCCTGCCATCTACTTATTAGTGCAGCTGAAAACATGTTAAAGCTGTGACTCTCTGACAGGCTGGCTACCATCTCTATTTTATGACCATTGTGGACTCCAATTTTGCAGTAATACAGCACCACTCAACACCAGAAGAAAATTTAACCCCACCAAAGCACACAGTTCGATCACACATCACTTCCACTTGGGAGACACATTCATTCCCAGATTTATTAAAGGCAAGATTTGCCAACAACTGTCTTGACAAGAACACTCTGGATGAGGGGGAAACCTAGAAGGGGCTGGTGATACAGCAAGACCTGCATCAGCTCTGAACACTGTGAAATGGCAAAGGTCTCATCCTCTTCCCTCCCCAGACGTGAGAAACTGAACCTCAGACACCACGGGATTAAAAGCTGTTAATGAGCTCTTTAGCCAGCAAAGCAGCTTAATTCCTGGTGTCTGACTGTGAAGAAGGCACTAACCCCAGACTCACTTTTAACCTATTCATCATCTGCAGACCTGAGGGATTTTTTTCCAAGACATTAAAGCCTTTTGTTTCACCTTAGACACAAGCTGACACGCCAGCTGTTGGTCAGTTTATTACACACATCTGCCTGGACTGTCACCACAGCATATGTTAAATGCAACCATTTTAGACACTTTCTCCAATGTTTCTCATCCAGCAATGGAAGAATGTTCTGAGTTGTAGCTCACCATCATGAACACCCTCATTCAGGAAAGGACCAGCACTTCACCAAGAAGCAGTTCTCCCACTTCCTGCTCAGCTACACCCTGAAGTCAGGTGGTTGCCCTCTCCCACAATGCAACCTTTGCTTGCACTTCTCATTCTCCTACACATGCTATTCTTGTGATATTCTTCCCATTTTCTGAAACACAAATGTTTCAAAAAGGCTCCACTAAAGGCAGCAAACTGCTCATTTGGGTGTCTGAAACACATCCCCAAAGCCTGCACATACACAGGACACTGAGGCTTTCAAACTGCTGAAGTGTGTCTTTGGTTGCACATGCTGTGCTTCAAAAGAGTTCTGCCCCAGGGCTTTCCTCTGCTGCTTCCTTAGATAGTGGTGTGAATCATGCTCCTGTCATGCACTGAAATCACACTACATCCAACTGGTTACACATCTGCTTCTTCCTGGACCTCCCCAGCCTGCTGGGACAGCAGGAAAGCGCCCTGCATGGGCACAGCCTTGGGAACAAGCACAAGTGGTTGACTCATTTCCATGAAGATGCTCTTCAAGACGCTGGAGAGATTTTTATTCTCTCAAGTGAAACAAACCTAAGATCATGCCTTGATCACATGTAACAGTTTCTAAGCAGGAACCAGCCCCCTGCCCCAAATTACTCTGTTTGTTAAGGAAAATACATCTGAACCACCATAAAGGATCTCCTGTGTCTACAGAGACTGAGTACCTGCAGCCTAACCACACTGAACTGAACACACCAAGACAATTCCTGGATGCAGGAGATTGGTTTTCAGCATTAAACCCAGGTGGCCTTGAGCAGGGCCACCCCAGCCAGGCAGGGCAAGCCAGGCTTCTGCACACCTAACACCTACTCAGAACATGCCACACTCCACAACCTGAGGAAGAGACTTAAGCCTGAAATATTTTGTTCACCAAGGGCTTCAACAAGCATTCAGCAGGAGCCTTAGGTCACATTTGCTTTAACAAGTCACAACATAAATGAACCAGCCTGATAACCCAGCTGTTCATGTTCTGGCTTTCTGAGGTAGGTGTTCCCAAATTATCTTTATTCCTTTTCTCTGCTCAGCATATTGGCTTAGTCCAAACTTTATGATACCATTTAAGCTCTAACAAACCACAAAGCAGCAGGTTTTCTGCTGAAAGAACTGCAGCCCCTAGTACAAACATAACAAACCTGGATGCTTTTCCAGTGTGAAAAAAGTTATAAATTCCTGTCCTGTTTCTGCTCTCAGAGCCAAATTCCCATATGGGGTTTTCTCCTCTGTAGACCACATGGCTCATTCTCACATCCATCTCCATATAGCTGCTCCTTACTTCAAGTGCCTACCTACACAGTCAAAATCCCAACTTACAGAAAATTAGCAAGTGAACAAACAAGGTGGGGGGGAAAACAGAATCAGTTTCATAGACCAAATGCAACTCAAGACTGCAGCCAATGATCCTCTGAACTGCTGTGATAGTGGCAAGTGCAGTGATTCCAACAGAATTCACAAATAAATCCCATTTCCTTAGTCTGAATAAATACAGGCAAGGAAGCAGACATCATCCCTCCCTGATCAATTTAGCTCAGGTGTCCTTACACTACATGGACTTATGTCTATGGTGAGATGCAAAATTATTAAGATCAAGCAGCACTCAAATTTTCTGGCTGCTCAAAACACAGCACTCTCTAATATTATCGTCTGAAGCTTCACAAAACTGCAGGATTCAAAGAACTTTTAGATCTTCAGTGGGATTATGTACATTGCAGGATTTTTAATAAACCAAAGAGATGTTAACAGACTACTTCCCCTCACAAAATGAGCCTGTGCTGCCCCTGCTGTGCCCCAGCTCTGGGCATGTTCCCACCACCAAGTTTTATTCATACACAGCTCTGCAAATTTAAGCTACAGTTCAACACAATGAAATTCTTACCATCCATCCCAGTTTCCAGTGTTAATTTGTCTTCACCCTCCTCAATTTCAGAGGCTTTAAAAAGTTTCACCAACTTTACATCAATATCAAAGTATTCGGCTCCCAGCAACCAGAGCCACAGAGGTTCTGGAAGGGACCTGCACTCACATTCACACCACATGAGCCTGAAGAACAGCGAGAGCTCAACTGTGTTATGTGCCATCATCTTTATTCTCTGTCACATAAAGCAGCCCAGAGGTGGAACTTCTCTGCAGATCCCAGGAATGACCCCAGTGTCAAATTAATCCACTATGCAGGAACACCAGTTTTACTGATATAAACGATATTCAAACCAGGACACTCCATGAACTGGTCCCTGGCCCTGTGATCACCTGATGCAAGCATTCCTGAATGCAGAGAACAGCCCAGACATGAGACTGCAGCTCCCATGACACATTTAGGCACAAAAATGCAACGTATTCATTCTAGATGTTAAAGCAGCTGAGTAGGTCAGTCACAGCTACTACTAAAGTCAGTCGTAATTACACCAGCTCTCCTTTATGACGTACGACAAGCCTGTCTCCAAGGCCTGAGTGATCACTTTGCTCTGAAGGAAACAAGCCACACAGGTATTTAAAACAACACCAGAGAGAACATACAAGGCCAGAAGCAGCCATCTCCTGGATCCAGCCAGGGCAGCTTCCCATGGGCTACACCAGCCTGAGAAGCACCTCACACACGGAGGTGCTTTTCCCCAGGAGAGCAGTGAAAATGAGGCCACTAAAACTGCCGACACACGGCATTTACAACAACTGAAAAATTTCTCAGACACGGATGTATCAACTTCCCTGGTACTGGGCCTAGACAAACACCACCAGATCCGGAAAACGTGAGGTTATCATTTGTTCAGATGTTGCTATTCGGCTCTCAAGGTTAAAACCCAAGCTAGTGAAGCTCCAGAAAGCGAGTGGCAATTGCCTAAACGCTGCGTTTCGCTGAAGAGCGCAGAACACGATGGAGAAGCGGTGGCCGGGCCATATGTTTCACTCTCTGGCTTCTCCGTGGCAGGGGCGGCCGCCGGCAGCACACCGGGAGCTCCAGGCCTCCCCAGGACTCGCGGCCCCAGCACACACCCGCGGGCCCGGCGGGGCTCCGGGCAAGGCGCCGGCCCCGCGCTCGGCCCGATCTGCGCCCCCCGCGCTACCTCAGCCCCGGCCCCGCGGGA